>JASIRB010000755.1:0-31495 GCA_030323885.1 Branchipolynoe longqiensis
TAATTCAATAGCGCTAACTGGAAATCAACATTGCTTGCTTCTGCTTTTTTCATGATATTTTTTACAGTCTAAGCATAACATTCTACTTGCCCATTGCTTTGGGCATGATGGGGATTTGTGAATACAGTTTGGAATCCAAATTCTTTGGCGAACTGCTTGTGTACAGCACTAGCGAACTGTGTATGAACTCCTGTATCCATATGAAATCCTACTGTGAAATCCTATGTTTGCGGGCCCCCGCATTGATGCGGGGTTTCGAAAGCTATTGAAATGGCCGATCCAGCTAGGTGTCACACGGAGTTATGGCTCTTTGTATTATGGTTACTCATATCGTTGGCTGTAATGCCTAACTTGGCTATACGGCTCAGATATCCTCCTTAGTGTGTACGCTTCATAACTCCCCTTATCTCCCTTATAGCTTCTATAAATTATACATTAGAGCTTACCACAGAGTAGACTCACGCATGACACAACCTGCGATCCGAGTTCAGCACCAGCCAGCAGAAGACTGAATACTTGGTTTTATTCAGTTATATAAGGTTCTTAGATACATACAAGTGTGGATAATACAAGCCTCCTTTTTGGTTATTACACTTATGCACACCAGTCATTCCTAGCCTGCATGATCTCTCCCTAACATAGCTCCTCATTGGCTGCCTGCATGACCCACCTCCCTCCCTCCCAGACCTGGCCACTACCAAGCTATCGTGGGATTACCACATAGCATGCGGTGAACGGGTGGTTGGGAGAGATAAGGAGGGGAATCCTGATTAAAGGTGCACCTCTTCCCTCCCCCGGTGCGAGCATTATAAAGGGAGTACTGTTTCCCATTCAGCCTTATCGATACCCACTACATATTTAATGTGAGAATTTTACATGCCGACCTTTGTCTCATATGACCACCTTGGGGATAACAAATCTGCAAAACAGCTTTTAGAGCTTTTATTGTTGATTTACTTGTGGTAGAGGTTAACTCTACGACCTCCGGAAATTTCGAATAGTAGTCAATTACTAGTAAGAAGGTTTTACCGTTAATTTGAAACAGGTCCACCCCTACCTTTTTTAATGGCATGTCTGGCACTTGATGGTTGATTAGCGGTTCGCTGTGTTGTTTCCGTCTAAATTGTTGACAAGTAGTACATCTAGAAATGTTATCCTCTAGTTGTTTCTTGATACCTGGCCAAAATACATTATCATGCGCTAGCTATTTACATTTTACTATACCCAGGTGGGTTTCATATAGTACGTTCAAAATATCAGGTTGTAGATTTTTGGGGAGTATTAACTGGTTTCCTTTGAATAATAATTTATCGACATGCGTTAATTTTCCCCAGCCCTTGAAATACATCTAGATAATTATCTACTAACCGCTGTGCACTTGGTTCTTCCGTCACCATGGGGCTGTTAGCTGCTGTTGACTGCAACGGCTCCTTGATGTTTCCGTGTCAACACGCTTCACCAGTCCTGGCTTGATGCAAGTATCGTTGCTCAATATCGGGCTGCCGTCTCTGATGACTTGAAATGTCAGGCACCAGCCATTCGTGTTGATGCATGCTTCTCCATCCGGTCGTATCCGCTCCCTGGAGTAGGTCACAAGACAGCATTTCATCTGGTGTAGCACGATGTTGTCCAGCCTGTTGTAGATTACTTGCGGTATAATGTTGGCCTGGGACCCAATGTCAAGTTTGAATTTGACCGTGTTGTCGCCGAGCACAACATTCGCAAACCATAGTGAGCTCTTGCAATCTTCTTTGTAGGAAATGTCTGCGATGTACAATTCATCATCATCTAGATACAGCAAGTCCTTTTCTTGTGGGTCAGGTGGCATGTTATTTTCGTCCTGCTGTATTTTGTCTACTTGCGGAAAGTTACTTCTTCTAGTCTTGCAAACTTTTGAGAAGTGCCCCCCAAGTTTGCACTTGGCACACCGTTTGCCCTTTGCCGGACACGCCCCCGTTGCATGACTGTAGCCACACCTGCCACATTGTGACCACCTCGCCTGGGGTTTTGTGTTTGAACGCTGATTAGGACATGCGTTGGACCGAGGTGCGAATTGTCGTGAGGGGGCGTGACGCATGTTAATTGCATCTACTTCAGTGCTGGCAGTAGCGCCGTCACGAGCTCAAGGTTAGGTTTTGCAATAAGCGGTTTCTTAACTTATTATCCCTCACACCACACACTAGCCTGTCACATAAAATAGAGTCTTGCAAGTCACCATATTCACAATATGTTATACGGTATTGTAACTCACGGACAGGTGTCAATTGTTTCTGTAGTTAAATTTATTACGAATTACAGTTATATTCGTTTTCGTCTTGCAATAGTTTTTAAAGGCGGCAACCAGTGGTTGGAGCTTATCTTTTTCGTCACTCTCAAACTGCAAAGTCCTGAAGACTTTCTGAGCTTCTGCCCCCGCCACATGAAGGAACAGTGAGCATTGCACTCTCTCTGATTTTGACATTGCTCCAGTCGCTATTGCATATAATTTGTAAGATTCATACCAGAGTTGCCAGTTCATTGACAAGTTGTACACCAAGTTGAGTGGACCCAGCAGTTTCAAACCAGATAACGTGGCCATGTTGTGGGTTCTACCGATCTGACACCATGTAACAAAGTCAAGGGATGGACACGGTGAGAGCCTGATAGCTACTGGTTTATTATTAACACAAGCACACAACAACACGTGGGCGTTCTGATGTCTCAGAGGCATCTTGCAGGTCGTGTGGTAGACCAACTGCCCGGTTGCTAATATAAATATACATATACATTACAGATTCAAACTCCTGGGTTTGAATCCTCGCCGAGTCAAACCAATGACTTAAAAATTGATACAAAAGTTGAATTGTTGTTAGCCCGATGCATTTTTAACATTAACATTTTATTTTATATATATAAAAAATCAGGGGCGGGCGATTTTTCAGGCACGGGCGAGGACGATCACCAATCTTTTGATTTTATTTGACCTAAGGAAGAATTTGTGAGAACGCAGGCTGGCTGGCTGGCTGCTTGTCAACCCAGAGGTCTTGGATACAAATCCTGGCCGAGTCAAAGCAATGACTTATAAAGTTGATACTAGTCGCTACATCAAGGGCGGTTGATGTATGGAACTCCCAACATCTCCCGACCAGCCACTGCAGGGACAAATAGTTTTGCGCCTGTCTTGACATGTTCTTGCCGGTGTGAAACCTCTATTTGCTCCCCGAGAGAGTGCCGCTGGTAACTTGCAAAAGCCAGCAGCACTTCAACACTTTTGCAGGCAGCTTTCTTGAAATGTACAACCGCACACAAAAATGGAGAGCGGCAGTCAAGTAATGAAAGCAGTCTTGGTCGCATCGCGACCGACAGCATGATGATGATGATGATGATGACAAGTCGCTACCTAGTCTGGCGCTCGGCTTTAATAGGATAGGATAAAGATTGGTTTGTTAGGTAGTTGTTGGAGTTTTATGTCCTGGCAACATCTAATACCATATCAGGACGGAGATTGTCTTGTAGACTATCAGGATAATGTGGCCGAATAGGACACTCCTACTGGGTGATATACATACTTATTCTGCTTTTATATTTGGAGATGTAAAAGGAAAACACTGAAATGGATATTTTTGAGTAAATTGGAATTTGATTCCGCTTGCATCTTTGAAGTATATATAACCAAATTTGAGTAGGAAGCAACAAGTGTAAATTTAAGCGAGTGGTACAGGCAAGAGGCTGAATTGTGACAGGTGGCAGCACCAGGCAAGGCAGAGAGCCTGTCCATTCGCCTGAGTTGTTAAGTGTCAATAGTTGTGAGGTGTCCAGACAAGGTGCCAAGCGGAGGCACCATTAAAGAGAATCAGTTTACGGGTAATTGTACTTGTATAATGCTTATACAGCACATATATATGTAATATGTCTTACATATATCTTACATATATCTGTAATATATATGCAATATATATGTAATATATATGTGTCATTGGGGTGATGAAAATGGGAAATATTGTACCTAGAGCCAGACTCGAACCCACATCTCTTTTCATTCCGGGCCAGTGTGCTAACCATTACACCACCTAAGCTCCTTGATATCACCACACTGCCCTCGCCTACCTGTATATGTGGTTACTTGCCTGAGAGGTCAGTGCAGACTACTACACTTGTCCCTCTGGAATTGTAAGTCTTGTAAATGGTCATTTAATGCTTACAATTACATAAATTACACATGGTAGGTTCAACAAACATACAGGATCCTGGTCACGGAAACCACTGTCATAGGGGTGATGAAAATGGGAAATATTGCACCTAGAGTGGGACTCAAACCCACATCTCTTTGCATTCCGGGCCAGTGTGCTAACCATTACACCACCTAGGCTCCCTGATATCACCACACTACCCACCCCTACCTGTCTATGTGGTTACTTGCCTGAGAGGTCAGTGCAGATTATTACATATGTAATATATCTAGCTATAGGCCAGCTACTAATGCTATCACGTATCAGCTATGTCTGCTAATCTGACAATGCGCATGAGCGGTAACTCCATCCAGTACACACCACTGAACGTGTCTCTCTAAACCTCTCAGGCCTGTAGAGATGCAACAATATCTGCCCTAAACTGAGTGTGAGTAGTAGAGAAAAATGGGACACTGCAGCGGGCTATATATGTAAGTAGTGCACGGGAAAAGGTTCCAGTAGAAGGCCACTCTGTGATAGAGCAGGGAGCCGGGATGGTGTTGTGGCAGGTCGCTTAATTTGCTTGGTGTTTACGTCCTAGCAACATCTCGATGGTCATATCAGGACCGGTACCGACTTGTGACAGTGCGCACTCATGGCGACATCACAGGGCTGCTCCACTGGAGATCAGGCTACTGGCACCATGACCGAATATCTCACTCAGTATCCTGATACGGCACTAACCAGTCCTTGCCCTATCCTATTAATGCCGAGCGCCTGGCTAGGTAATGACAAGTATCAATTTTATAAGTCATTGGTTTGAATCGACTGGGGTTTGAATTTCCAACTTTCCACAAGGCAAACCTGCGCTCGCCACCGTATCAGCTGCTTAGAGAATTGGCATTTATGAACCTTCTTGCTACAGCCATACATGAGGTATTACATCCGGTAGTGACATAGTAATGCTCATCACACGATATTAAATGCCATGAAACGACTGGCATCGATCCATTTATTATTAATGTTGTGGGGTTGATGAAAATGGGAAATATTGCGGCTAGAGCAGGTTTTGAACCTCCATCTTTTATATTCCAGCCGGGTGTTTTAAGCATTACACCACCTAGGATCCCTAATGGTATCACCTTATCCACACCTACCTGTCTATGCGGCTCCTTGCCTGAGAGGGTGGTGCAGGCTAATCTTCTAGTCCCCCTGGAATCCTACGTCTTTTTTAATGGTTTACGACCATAAGTTGTTTCAATGCCTACAATTACATACAGAATACCATTACATATAATGAGTCAGGATCACGAAAAGAGGCCAATTGGGGGAAGTTGTCGGCGTCGATCATTGGATGTCGGCGTCAAACAGTATAATTATAGTTTAGCATTGACAGCGGTATAGGAAAGTCCTTAAATTTATCCGTAATGTAAAGGTGGAGAAAACACAACAACCTTATTTGTTTCTAGGATAATTTAATATGTTATGTATAAACTCTTATGCGTATATTATTCATGCAATGTAATGATCCTATTATCCTTCTCTACTTGTCTTCTCCCCAACTCCTGGACAACTTGTATAAGTTTACTGTGTTGGGTAGGTGGAGCTGGTGGTTGGTGTGCGGCCTGGAGGGCAGGTTAGCTGCTCCAAGCAGCCCTACTCCCCGCCTTCCCTCCAGGTGGCCTCCTGCTCCCCCTCCTTCTGCCCACTCCACCTCCTATTTTTGCTCAAATAAACTATGTGGTAGGTCTCTTTAGGGGGCCAGCCAGAGTTATTGGCTCGATCCAACTTCCTGTCTTGTGTTCCTTATGTAATGTAATAATAATAAAACAAAGAAATGCACAACACTTTAAGTATTGCGATGCCGACATATGTTAAAGTTGTCGGCGTCGATCATTGGATGTCGGCTTCGATCGGCATACTTATAGTTTAGCATTGACAGAGGTGTTGCAACGTCCTTAGATTTATCCTGAATGTAAAGTTAGAGAAAATACGACAACCTTATTTGTTTCTAGGATAATTTTATATAAAACAAAGAAATGCACTACACTTTAAGAATTGCGATGCCGACATCTTAAATAAACCACCAATTGGCCCATTTTTGTGAGGCTGACTCATATATATATATATACGCAGTATAGGTTAAACAATTATACAAGATGCAGCTTGTACAGGATCCTGGTCATGGCACCAGTTTGTGGGAATTATGAAAATGGGAAATATTGCACCTAGAGCAGGATTGGAACCCACACCTATTGCCATTCCAGGACTAGGATGCTAACCATTACACTACCTAGGTTTCCTCTTGCGATCACCCTACCCACGCCTACCTGTCTATGTTGCTTCTTGCCTGAGAGGTCAGTGCAGAAACAAACAAAGAAACACACGAAGAAACACCCATTTATATAAGACCTTTTCCGCAGAGCATATTGCATGGTTGTTGTTGTTTTATGTCCTAGTAACATCTAAGGTCATATCAGAATATTGCATGGCAAGCTGTTAGCTACAACATTAACTCTTTCCACTGCCATCAGGTGGCAGAGTGCTGTTGGAAATCCTCTATAATACCTTTTATGCAGGGGAGACTGCACATGCACAATGGGATGCCAGTAGTTCTTGCCACTGCTGTCAGATTTGCGTTGGAAGTGGAAATCCTCTATTAGCCATTCTAGCTCTCTAAGTGCTCTTTGTGTTAATAGCACCTCCCAGTGCAAGTATGATCGTCCCCAAAGGGGAAAATTAGTTCTAACAATGGTCCATCATAATTAGGAAGAAGTCAAATTAACCATTTATTGATGATGACATTTCCCAGTAAGCTACCAATAATGAGAGCCAGAAACAGCGCAATGGACCTCATTCATGTCGTTTATTCATATACATGACAGGCAAAGCCTTCGTTCATTTGCCCGCATAATTGCAATGCGTAAAGCCAATGGATAAATTGATGGTTGGCGTGCCAGAGGTATATTAGCTAATAGTCGCCTACTTACATGAATCAACTAAACCATTGGTAGTTACCGCCAATAATAGCATTTAATTTAGATTCATTGCTTTATATGCTCTACAAGAGAAGAACCAGATCCAGCAGCAGGCAACTGACTATGCAGCAAAATTCAGGCTCAAATTGGGCTGATGACTAAGTCATGTGATGCGAAACTGGATCACCAACCACTACTTCAGTGCATATTTCATAGTTAACCAGCCTGCTCTAGCAGTCTTGTACCCTCACAAAATGTGCATGCATAATGCTTGCACATTTAATAATGTATGCGTAGAATTGTTTATGCAAACATATATATGTGTTCTGAGTTTCGCTGGTTCCACAGGAAGGACTGAAGCTGTGACCCAGCGTACCCGATCACAGCTTCGGCTTAAGCCCAAGTCACACCTACCCGAGATTTTTAGCCGACCACCCGTCTTTCGTTGGGTGATTGTTGAAGTTTTACTTCCTAGCAACGTCTAAGATAATATATCGACAGGCGGAGGGTCTTTTGTAAACAAGCAGTTACATGAAAGCAATTAAATCAAAACTGTAAGCGCTTCATTAAACTGCTGAGTTCATACTGCAAACAATCAGTTAGTGTCTGTATATATGGGCAAGATATAATATGTTCATTTGATATAATATTGTCGTGGGGTTTGATGAAAATGGGGAATATTGTGCCTAGAGCGAGACTCAAACCCACATCTCTTTGCATTCCGCCCCAGTGTGCTAACCAGTAGACCACCTAGGCTCCCTGATATCACCACACTACCCATGCCTACCTGTCTATGTGGTTACTTGCCTGAGCGGTCAGTGTGCAGACCACTACACTCGTCCCCCTTGAATTGTAAGTCTTTTAATGCTTACAATTACATACATTCAGGCAATGCACTTACATATACATACACAGGGTAGGTTCAACAACCATACAGTGCGTAGCATGTACAGGCCAATTGTCACGGCAACCACTGTCGTGGGGGGTGATGAAAATGGCTAAATATTGTCCCTAGAGCGGGACTCGAACCCACATCACTTTGCAATCCGAACCAGTGTGCTAACCATTTCACCACCTAGGCTCCCTGATATCACCACACTACCCATGCCTACCTGTCTATGTGGTTACTTGCAGACCACTACAATATTATATCGACAGTAATCTCTTCCTCGAAAGTCTCTTATAACCTTCACCGCCATCCTCTTCCTCCTTCTCCCACCTCCCTCCGCTCACCACACCTGCATCTCTAATTCGCACAGAATGTCATAAAATGTCATAAAATGTCATAAAATGCCATAAAATAGTTATACTGGATGTCCTTACAGGGGATTGCCCTGTGTAAGGGGCGCCATGAACGAGTAAGTATCCATAAATACCAGTAATGAGACGGTATGGGTAGGAAGGACCCGTGTTTGAATCTACGCCTATAGGAGAATTGTGTGTGTGTGGAGGAGGGGGGTGGGGTGAGGTGGAGGTGTTGGATGGGTGTGTGGGGGGTGGGGTGGCTAAGCTCGCTAGATGTGATTGACCTCTCAGACAACGAGACGCATAGACAGGTAGGCATGGGTAGTGTGGTGACATCAGGGAGCCTAGCTGGTGTAATGGTTAGCACATTGGTTCGGAATTCAAGAGACATGGGTTCAATTCCCGCTCAAGGTGCAATATTGCCCATTTTCATCACCCCCCATAATATTATTAAAGGAGCGGTAATGTGACTAAAAATAACTTCACTTATCACCATTATTTTGGCTTATATTTTTGTGCTCTATTTTACCTGTTTGAAATATAATATTTTAGTCAGTTATTTTTTAAACATTGCATAACCCCCAATAGCCGACATTTACTGTTTTGTGCTGAGGAGTGGTTCATTAAACCAACAAACCAACAAACCAACAAAATACTGTCATGGGGTGATGAAAATAGGAAATATTGCCCCTAGAGCGGGACTCAAACCCACATATCTTTGCATTCCGGGCCAGTGTGCTAACCATTACACCACCTAGGCTCCCTGATGTCACCACACTACCCATGCCTATCTGTCTATGCGGCTCCTTGCCTGAGAGGTCAGTGCAGACTACTACAATACCTTAGCTATTGCTTTGCTGTAAGACCCCCATCCCCACACCCTAAACAAACAATTTCAGCCCAATTGTTTCCGAGATAATTGCTCTGACCAGAGAGCAGCTGGCCATATTTCAGGTGGTTAGCAGGTAGTGGAAAACTACCCAATTTCCCCTGTTAAACTAGGCATCCTGGGTAACTAGCGCCAAGTTCATCTCTCCTTCGACCCCTGGGTCACACTTCGGGGGCTCGACCCACTCTGGTAGAGGTCAGCGGGGTTTCCTTTATCGTGGTGCTGGACTCTGCGAAGCCAAAGAGCCACCGCAGTCAAAGCACGCTCTGACCGCATTCAGTAACCGCAAACTTTCTAGAACTAAAATTCACACCCCTGTGCCTCACACTGGGAATCAGACATTCAAATTCAAATTAATCACTAAGACTAGTTACAATGAATCCGTCCTGATATGTTCCCAGGACGTAAGACTCCAACACCCACCCAACCAGCCAGTTACAATGAGCATCCCCATCACACATCAGATAAGATTATCTGTATGTGTCAGTCAGAGGGGTTTATGTGTATTGCTAGTTAGTGTAGTTCTACATCCATAGGCCAGTCAGCAGGGATCACTTGTATAGCTACTTACTGTAATTATACACTCATAGGCCAGTCAGTGGGATTCATGTTGTTTAGCCATTAAAGAATATTGAATGTCAGTTATTGTTTGTGATAGGCAAATAAACAATTACAAAAGCAACCATTTGCATAGATTTAACTGACATCAACATCTAATTAACACAACTTTTTCAAAACCAAAGAAGTTATCTAGATTTTATTCTACCTGTCTGCACTTATTAAATACTTGCTGCCATACAGAAAGGAATACCAAAACAATTGAATAGAACCTGTTACTGCAGAAGCGCATAGTGTCAGAGTTTTTTCGTGCTCGCTAAAATTAACTTTGCTTGATTGCACTTCAAATATCTCAAAAGTTAGCTTTTAAAATTAAAAAAGTTCTTCAAGCTAATGTATGGTACATTATAATGATAAACCTAATATATTTATCTCAGAAAATGACAGAAACTCAAAACAATCGGACATTGCAACTTTACTTACTCCGTCTTAATTTCTCAACTTTGTAAACCCAACTATATTTACACTGCAGCGATCACTGGCTGGAAGACCAACAGTGACCAAGGTCTCACAGCGGTGAAATAAATGTTATATCTATATATATACAGGGGACCACCCCCCCCCCCTCCATCCCAGAAAAAAACACAAACAAAATACAAAAAAAAGTGTGTATTGCGTGGTAACCCCCCCTACCCCATTTCACGCTTTAATTTCCAATTGCGGTCACTTTTGGGGAGTGAAGGACCTCCATTCGTACCCCCTGGAGGATTTCCCGGGTACTATCTATAATCAACACCAGGTGAAGCCCCCTTGGTTATATCACCTCCATAGATTGACCACTCCCCTATATCGATCATTTTATTTGGTCCCAAACGATCGCCCATAGAATACCATTGTAATGATACCAAAAATAACTCGTTAAACCGACCGCCTCCGTAAATTGACCATTTAATGTCAGTCCCATAGTCGGTCGACTTAGAGAGGTTTTGCTGTATATAAATGTCAGTTTGCTAGGAATATTCCCGTGTAACCCTATCGAGGTTAGGTGTGTGAGTTTGGTATTTGCATTACATCTATGATATCTATTCTATGTAGGACCACACCACCACACCACCACACCACCACACCACCACATTACCACACCACCACACCACCACACCACCACACCACCACACCACAACGCCATCACACCACCACACCACGATACTGCCACACCACCACAGCATCACACCACCATGCCACCACACCACCACACCACCACACCACCACACCACCATACCGTCATACCACCACGCCACCATGCCACCATGCCACCACACAACCACACTGTCACACCACCACACTGCCACACCACCATGTCACCACCCCACCACAACACCATGCCATCACACCACCACACCCCCATACTGCCACAACACCACACCCCCACACGACCACAACACCACACCACCATGCCACCACACCACCACAACATCACACAGTCACACCACCACACCCCCCACCACCACACCACCACACAACACCACACCACCACACCACCAGACAACACCACACCACCACACCACCACACCACCACAACACCACAACACCACACCGCCACAACACCACAACACCACAACACCACCACCACACCACCACCACACCACCAAACCCCGGGGGCAGCACACCTTGCTGTCCTTGACAAATAAAACATTGACCCAGCCCCAACTTCCGGTTAGTGACGCGCATATACAAATTAAAATCACTTCCGGTTCTGGTCACGTGTTCAGCCCTCCGGCGACGAAGGAGGCGCTTCAGTTTGTTTGATGCGACCGTTAATGTATAGAGTCAAGCTGAGGGAAGCAAGCATTACCGGAAGTGAGTGGGGTTTTACATCCTAGTTACATGTGCAGTCATAGCACGATGGGTATCTCCAGACTTGTGCTAGTGCCCTCTCATGGTAACTTTATAGTGCTGCCCCCACTGGGAGACAATAACTCCAACCCAATGACTTGATGTTTATTTGTTGGTATTATGTCCTAGCAACATCTAAGGTCATATAGGGACAGGTACCGACTTGTGACGGTGCAAATTCATGGCAACTTTATAGTGCTGCCCCCCTGGGAGACCAGGCCGCTAACACCATGATCTGATGTTTGGTTGTTGTTTTACGTCTTGGCAATATCTAAAAGCATCAGGACGGGTATTGACTTGTGACAGTGCACACTCATGGCAACTTTACAGTGCTGCCCTACTGAGAGACCAGGCCACAACAACCATGACCCAACATCCCACTCAGTCACATTATCCTGCTACCGAGCCAACCAGACCATGCGCTATTCTAATAATGCCAAGCGCCTGGCTAGGTAGGTAGCCACAAGTACCAATTTTGTAAGTCATTGGTTTGATTTGACTGGAAATCGAACTCTCAACCTTCTGCATGGGAAACCTGCGCTCTACCGATTCGGCCACCGCGCCCGGTATGTTCTGATGGGAGTTGGGTTCTTTTCCCCTGTGAGGCATCTGTCAATAATAAATAGAGTGTCTAGGGCACGGCTGTGCTGGGAACATGGAAAATTACCTCAGTTTCATTTTGACTAAAAGACCGGATGTGATGGTTGAATTGGTAAAAGTGCTGGCTTCCAGCGTGGAATCTCGGGGGTCTGAAAACCCAGCCGACTCAAAGAAATTACTTACCAAATTTATACTTGTCACTACATAGCCTGGTGCTCGGCATTAATAGGACAGGACAAGGACTGGTTAGCGAGGTATCAGGATATAATAATGTGACTGAGTGGGGGAGGGGAGGTCATGATGACAGTGGCCTGGTCGGTGTCTCAGTGGGGGAAACACCATGAAGTCGCTATGAAAGGCCACTGTCAGAAGTAAGTGCCAGTCCTGATGTGACCTTAGATGGTGCTAGGATGTAAAATCCCAACTTCCAACCGACGTCGACTAAAACCGAGTTCAAAGATTTGTAAAACGGAGTACTGGTGATGGAGACATGGGTGGATGGGGGCGGGGGGCATGGGGAGGGGGGGAGGACCTGGGGGACTGATGAGGTCAGGTGGTATCCCTTAGGTCATGTGACCTGCCGGTGGCTGGCGTTCAGGTGATCAATGATTCAGAAGGATCAAGCTAGGTGGACAGTGGACCTGTGGACCTGGACCTGGCTGAGGGGTGGGGGGAGGGCGTGGTGTTTAGGATGGTGGGGTGGTATGGTGGGTGGTGTGGTGGTGTGGTGTGGTGTGGTGTGGTGTGGTGGGTGGGTGGTGTGGTGGGTGGTGTAGTGGTGTGCATCATGTGGCGGTGGTGGTGTGGTAGTGTGGTGGTGTGTAGCATGTGGCGGTGGTGGTGTGGTGGTGGTGTGGTGGTGGCATGGTGGTGGTGTGTAGCGTGTGGGGTGGTGTAGTGGTGGTGGTGTGGTGGTGTGGTGGTGGTGTGGTGGTATGGTGGTGGTGCTGTACTGATGTGGTGTGATGGGGTGGTGCGGTGATGTGGTGGTGGTCCGGTGATGTGGTGGTGGTGCGGTGGTGTGGTGGTGCAGTGATGTGGTGGTGGTGTGGTGGTCCGGTGATGTGGTGGTGGTGCGGTGGTGTGGTGGTGCAGTGATGTGGTGGTGGTGTGGTGGTGCGGTGATGTGGTGGTGGTGGAGTGGTGTGGTGGTGGTGTGATGGTGGTGTGATGGTGGTGTGGTGGTGTGGTGTGGTGGTGGTGGTGTGGTGTTGGTGCGGTGGTGTGGTGGTGTTGTGATGGTGGCGGTGTGGTGGTGCGGCGGTGCGGTGGTGTGGTGGTGGTGTGCTGGTGGTGTGACGGTGGTGTGGGATGGTGGGGTGGTGGGATGGTGGCTTGGTGGTGTGTTAGTGTTGCCATGGTGTGTGTGGGGACTAACTGATTCTTTTCTTACACCCGAGCAACAAATTGAAATTCACTCGCCCAAACAACTAATGTAACCAACGAGTACTCCAACGACGATCATATTTGCATAATGAAGTATACACCATATACATATTTTGCCATGACTACAGGAAGTGAAGTGTCAGTAGTAAGTTTACTTTGTTTGGGTTTTATGTCCTGGCAACATCTAAGGTCATATCAGGATGGGTAAATGCACACACACATCATCTTCCACATTTCCCTTCTTCCCCACACTCTTTATAGTGCTGCCCCACTCAGAGACCACGTCATGGGCACCATGACCCAATTTCCGACTCAGTCACATTATCCTTATACTCAGCTAACCAGTCCTTGTCCTATACTAATAATACCAAGCACCAGGCTTGGTAGTGACAAGTATCAATTATGTAAGTCATTGGTTTGACTCTTCCGGGATCCGATTCCCAACGTTCACAATGGGAAGCCTCTGCTCTTAATGAGTTAGCCACCATGTCCCGGTCAGTAGTGAGGAAAGGTAGCGAGTGGTGGCGCCACCGGTCTTCAGGAGGTAGAACTGCGGGAGGCTAATTCATAATCTAAGCTGATGGGAGGAAAGAGATAATGAGTAAACTTACCCATTATTTATATTTGTTTAACCGTTGGGCTATTCCACCCCCACTTAAGGCGAGCCTACGTGTTAATATAAATAATAGTTTAACCGTCGGGCTTTTCCATCCCCGCTCAAGGCGAGCCTACATGTTAATATAAATAATTGTTTCCATGTGAATGTCTTGTGCCTCCTGCCGCCGGTTGTCTGTCATCCTGCCAGCCTGACCCTTGACTAGCAGCAATGTCCGAGGTGGAGAGTTTGACTCCTGACAGACCATGGGCAGAAGGCCCTTAATTAAATAAGATTATAGAGCAAACAAATAGCAATCTGAAGTTGACCATAGCAGTTAATAATATAAGTCTGGAGGACAGTAAAGAATGCAAGGAACGTTCATGTCACTTCTTAGGAGCTCACTGTTTTATTCTTACCTCTTACTAACAGAATGAATTTAGCAATATAACTTATGTTATGATTTAAATATGGTTCAACAATGTAATGTATGTTATTAGTCAAATCCCCTCCCATATAATTAAGTTAAATAAGTTTGGAATTTCCATAATAAAGGCCTAAATCTCGGCTAAAACATCGGAGCGTGCAAAAACACGTCCGATGGGTCTGGCTCCGAAGGCCCGACCTTCTATCGTTGCTAGGATAGTCACAATCGACATATCCAAGCAACACTTTACAGCAGGGAACCCTGCAGTTGCGAACAGGCGCAAAATGCGCGCCCGCGCAAAATGCGCGCAAATAATCAGTCGAATAGTCTCGGCCACTTCATTTGCATAATCCCTTGTGCATCACGTATAGGGTATATATTTGTTTACAGAAAAACAATGCACTATAGAGAAAGAGATAACATTCTGTTGCTATGAAGGATAGATTAAAGTTCCATAGTCATTTTTCTTAAATAAATATTTTAAATTGATTGTTATAACCTACCTTACATTAGTTTGAAGTAATTTTATTTCAAATGGCTAACTTTAAAGATATTTGAAGTGCAAATATGTCGAACTAATTTTGGCAATCATGCCAAAAGTATGCCACTATTTGCTTTAGCAGGAACAGGTTCTATTAAATGACCTCAATATCCCCTTCAATGTGGCGACAAATCTTTAATAAGTGCACCTGTATCTAAATTAGATAATGTACAATAAATTCTAGATAATTATTTTGGTTTTTAACAATTTGATCCTCTATCGGACTATGCAGCTTTAAGTCGAAGAACCCATCTCAAGCTAAACTTTGTCAGCAGCGACATTTTACCCACACCGCCTTGCATCGTTCGATTCTGGTAACGCAGACCCACTTTCTGTTTTGCTGGTCTGATTGAATTACACAAGCAGTATGGCCGCCTTCAATTGTTCAGCAACCAGGTCCTCCCCACTCTGCCCTTAGGGGTTCTTGTGTGCATTCAGCTCTTAACCCCTGTCCCTTTCTTTCAGGCTCTTTCACATTTCTTCCACTTTCTGTCCCTTTCTAGAACTTCTGTCCCTCTGTCCTTCTCCCCTTCTCTCGGTTCTGGCTTCATCTCTCTCGTCTCTGCACCGTCTCCATCTCTCTTCGCGCTTCTTGCCCTGTCTTCATCTTTCCTCGGGTTATGTTCCACCTCTCCTCACCCCGCTTCTCCTCCTCCCCTTCCTGTCTGTCCCACTTCCTTTCAACTTTTCCCTCTTCCCCTCTTTCCCTCTTCCCCTCTTCTCCTCCGCCCCCGTACCCTGTTCCCGTCTTCTCCTCTGCCCCCTTCCCCGGTTCCCCTGTTCCCCTGTTCCGGTGGTCCTCTGTTCATGTTCCCCTCTTCCGCTCTTCCCCTATTTCCTTCTTCCCCTCTTCTCTTCCCTTCCTCTCACTTCCCATCTTTCCATCGTTCCCTCTTTCCCTCTTCTGCTCTTCCCCTCGTCCCCATTTCCCCTCTTCCCCTCTTCCCCTTCCCATCTTTCCATCGTTCCCACTTCCCGCTTCCCCATACCCCTCTTCCCCTCATGCTCCTTCCCCATCTCCCGTAATCCCCTCTTCCCCTCTTCCCCTCTTTCCCGCTTCCTCTCTTCCATTCTTCCCCTCTTTCCTTCTTCTCCTCTTCCCCTATCTCCCTTCTTCCCCTCTCTCCCTTCTTCCCTCTTTCCTCCATTTCCCTCTTCCTCTCTTCCCCTCTTCCCCTTTTTCCCTCTTCCTCTCTCCCCTCTTCCCCTCTTCCATTCTTCCCTCTTCCGCTCTTTCCCTCTTTCCCTCTTCCCCACCTTCCCCCTTTCCCCTCTTCCCCTCTTCCAAATCTTCCCGTCTTTCCCTTCTCCCCTCTTCATCTATTCCCCTCTTCCTCTCTTCCCCTCTTCGCCTCTTTCCCTCTTCCTCTCTTCTCCTCTTCCTCTCTTCCCGTCTTCCTCTCTTTTCCTCTTCCCTTGTTTCCCTTCTTCCCCTCTTCCTCTCTTCCCCTCTTCCCCTCTTCCCCTTCTTCCACTCTTCCTCTCTTTCGCCCTTCCCTCCTTCCCCTCTTCCGATCTTCCCTACTTCCAAGTAGGGCGAGGGCTGGTTGAGTCAGTTTCAGGATAATGTGACTGAGTGGGATAATGGGTCATGGGCCTGGCGGTCTGGTCTCCCCATGGGGCAGCACCAGAAAGTCGCTATGGGTGGGCATTATAAAGAATCGGTACCCGTCCTGATAAGACCTTAGATGTTTCCCGGACGTAAAATACCAACAACCAACCCTCAGAGCCAACACTAACCCTACATACCCCACCACAATACAACCCAACACAATACAATGCACACACATGTGCACATGCATACACATGCAGACACACATGCACACCCACACTTGACACACACCCGACCACACACATGCAAAACGCAACACAAAACACACCTACACGCGCACACATGCACACGCACACTCTCTCAGAGGCAACAGCTACCCTACACACCCGACCACACACATGCACAACGCAACACAAAACACACCTACGCCCACACAGTCACACACACACTCTCTCAAAGGAACACCTACCCTACACACCCGACCACATACATGCAAAACGCAACACAAAACACACCTACACACACACGCACACCTGCACTCTCTCAGAGGCAACACCTACCCTACACACCATACCATACACATGCACAATGCAACACAAAACACACCTACGCACACACAGGCACACACACACTCTCTCAAAGGAACACCTACCCAACACACCCGACCACATACATGCAAAACGCAACACAAAAGACACCTACGCACACGCGCACGCACACACATACTCTCAAAGGCAACCCCTACCCTACACACTCTCAAAGGCAACCCCTACCCTACACACCCTACATGCACAATGCAGCACAATACACACCTATGTACATGCACAAACACACTCTCTCAGCGGCAACACCTACCCTACAGACCCCGCCACACACATGGACAACGCAACAGAATAACACCTACACACACGCACACCCACACTCTCTCAGAGCCAACACCTACCCTACACACCCCACCACACACATGCACAACACAAGACAACACACCTAGGCACACGCACACCCACACTCTCTCAGAGCCACCACCTACCCTACACACCCACCAAACACATGCACAATGCAACCCAATACATACCTCAGCACACACACATGCACACTCTCTCAGAGCCACCACCTACCCCCCACCCCCCACCACACACATGCACAACGCAACACAGTACACACATACGCACAGCCACATACACCCACACACTCTCTCAGAGGCAACACCTACCCTACACACCAGACCGAATGGCCAAATGAGTTGAGCGTCCGTCCCCTGTTTTGGAAGTTCGGGGAATCCCAACCCATGAGGTTGTGGGTTCGAACCGTGGTCGAGTCAAACCAATGACTTGAAGATTCAGACTTGTCGCTTCCGAGCCTGGCGCTCGGCATTACTAGGATAGTGTCATGGAAGGGTTCGCTCTGTGCCAGGATATGACTGAGTGGGATATCAGGTCATGCTGCTGGCAGCCTGATTTCCCAGTGGGGTAGCACTATAAAGTCACCATGAGTGTGCACTCTCACAAGTCAGTACCCGCCCTGATATGACCTCAGATGTTGATAGGGCGTAAAATATCAACACACAAACAATTCCACCATACACGCCCCATCACACACATGTACAACGCAACGCAATACACGCCTACGCGCACACATACGCATACACCTACGCACACGCACACGCACACGCACACGCACATGCACACGCACACGCACACGCACACGCACACTCCCTCAGAGGCAACACCTACCGCGGACGCCCCTGATTAAATTGGGGCCGCCCCTTGTAAAGCACGGACCGGAAGTGGATCTGGCGGTGACCCCTGGTGGCCGGGTCGGTCGATACTGGCGTACCCGGAGTGTGGGTTCAGTCAGGCCTCTGCCACACTGCAACACTCGCCATGAGCCGGTTGTGTGCGCTGTGTCTCCATGGCTGCACTTACCCTACACACGTACAAACGCACACACGCATACACGGATTAACATAGAGAAATCTCCTGGCCAATATGAACTTATGATCAAAGATACGCCAACAGACTACAAACGTATGCGGATAAATACATGCACATATACACACTCACCAGTAGCCTATGTGGCGGCAGCGGGTTTCCTCAAAAGAAATATGTCACAATGACCATATGTTTGACGTCCAATAGCCGATGATAAAAATCAATGCACTCTGGAGGTGTTGTTAAATAAAACAAGCTTTCTTACATACACACACTAAGGTACATGCGCATACATATTAACGCACACACATCGCCTGGACAATTATGATCAACCATACACCAACACACTACACACATATAGAGATAGACACCTATACACACATAAGCAGCCACCAATGTATGCAAGCATATACACATGTATATACATGCACATATACACACCCATAATCACTGCACAAATACACTTACACATACATACATGCATACATGCACACATACACACATCCACACCTACACCCATATACCTACATGCATGCATGCATACATGTATACACGTACACACATACACACCTTACTGTTACACACAATAGGGTACACAGCCACATATGCACACACACACACATGCACACATACACCCACATGTGCACACATACATATTCATACATACACACACACGCTTATACATTTCCGTGCATAAATGTATACATGAATAGAGACATACACACCTACATGCATACACACATGCATGCATACATACACACATGCCTGCATACATACACATATTCACACATATGCATAGCCACATGCATACTTACATGTACACACATACACACATAACTCATACGTGCATACATACATATATACACAGCTACATGCATACACGCATGCGCACCTATATGTATACACATATACACATGCATAGACACATGCACACATACATGTATACACATGCACACCCATACATGCATATATATATATATGCACACATACACACATCCACCCATACACACATACACATATACACATGCATACTTACATGTACACACATACACCCATACAGGCGTACATACATATACATGCATACATGCATGCACACATACATGTATACCCATATACCCACATGCATAGACACATGCACACATACATGTATACACATGCACACACATATGTGCATATACATATGCACACATACACACATACACCCATATACACATACACATATACACATGCATACTTACATGTACACACATACACTCATACAGGCATACATACACATACACACATACATGCATACACCCATGCATGCATACATGCATATACACATGGTATGCAGGTATTGCAGGTATAGCAATACCTCAGGGAGTTTGATGCCCCTGCCTTACAGAGTTGTAAACCACTGCCTTGTGGTACAGGTTCTTGACAGAACCGAACTAAGGGAGCAAACCCTGAACAGAAAACCATGTCACTGTGGCAGCATTAAGGGCGGTTGATGTATGGAACTCCCAACATCTCCCGACCAGCCACTGCAGGGACAAATAGTTTTGCGCCTGTCTTGACATGTTCTTGCCGGTGTGAAACCTCTATTTGCTCCCCGAGAGAGTGCCGCTGGTAACTTGCAAAAGCCAGCAGCACTTCAACACTTTTGCAGGCAGCTTTCATGAAATACAACCTGAAGCTGAGAGACATTAAGACCGACTCATGGACGCAACTCTCACAGCAGGGAGCTAAATGGAGAGCGGCAGTCAAGTAATGAAAGCAGTCTTTGTCGCATCGCGACCGACAGCATGATGATGATGATGATGACATATACACATAGATACATGCATACTTACATGTACATGCATACACACATACATGCATACATGTGTACACTCATAAATACTCACATACATGCATACACACATGCACACCTACACACCTACACACACAAGCATGCTCAATTATATGCACACACACACACACCCACACACAAACACACTAACTCATTCCCAAATACACACGCATTTACTTTCACAGATTCATACAGTTTCACTGACACACACACATATGCTCACACATATGCACAGATAAACCCAACTACAGACACCCATACACATTAAACGTAAAGTTTGTTTTATTTAACAACGCCTCTAGAGTGCATCGATTTTTCTCATCGGCTTTGAACGTCAAACATATGGTCATTCTGACATATTTCTTTGGAAGAAACCCACGGCCACCACAAAGGCTACTCTTTCCGATAAGCAACAAGGGGTCTTTTATATGCACTTTCCCACATACAGGTGGAGCAGGACGTAGCTCAGGTGGTAGAGTGTCCACCTGTGAAGGTACTGATCATCCTATCGATCCTGCTCAGTGGACCCATTTGCAGTTTGGGCTATTTTCCGTTCCAATCAAAGGATGTGTGTGGTATGTGCTGACCTGTCTGTGGGAAAGTGCAACAGATGTACAATGGACACTTATATGTATGCACGAACTATCATTGGGGTTTTACGTCCTAACACAATTTAAGTTCACACCAGGAAACTGACCGAACATTCATAGCCTGACGCTTGGCATTAACAGGATAGGGCAAGGATTGGTTAACTCCCCCCTCCCAACTTCCCTTCCTCTCCCTCCCTCCCTCCCTCCCTCCCCTCCTCCCTCCCTCCCTCCCTCCCTCCTTCCCTCCCTCCCTCCCCTCCTCCCTCCCTCCCTCCCTCCCCTCCTCCCTCCATCCCTCCCTCTCCCTCCCATCCCTCCTCTTACCTCCACACCCATTCCCTGTTCCCACCTCCCGTCCCCTTCCCCTCCCACTCACCCTCCCCACCTCAGTCGCCCTCCCCCCACCCTCCCTACCACCCCTCCCCTCCCCTCCCCGTCCCTCCCTCCTCCCACCCCAACACCCCTCCCCTCTACCTCCTCCGATCCCCTCCAACCTCCTCCCCTCCCCTACCACCCCTCCTCCAACCGACTCCCCCCCCCCCCTTCCTGTTCACCCCCCATCCCTTTCCCCGCCCACCCCCCCCCCCCCACTAACTCCTCCCCCCCCTCCCCACCCCGTATCGCTCATCCAAACCCATTCCCACCTCCTCCTCCCCTCCCCTCTCCCAACCTCCCTTCCTTTCCCCGTCCCCTCTCCATCCCTCTCTGCCCCCTCCTCCCCCTCTCCAAACCTCCCCTCTCTCCTCCCGCACCGCACTATTCCCTCCCCCTCCCACCTCCCACGTCCCACCTCCCTCTCCTGCGCCACCCTCCCTCCTGCCCCTGGTGTCAGTAGACATGGCCTCCCCCTGGTATCCCGGTGCTGTGTCCTGATTGGCTGCATTCTGGCCGGCTGCCCGCGCATCGATCGGCGCTTCCGGCACAGGACAATCCATATGCGCCTAACAAAGTATGCAACTTACGCGCGTTTCTGTTTACATAACCCATTGCTACATTTAAGAAGAACAAAAATCCCCAAAAAGAAGAAAATCTTCTCTCTTCACGCATATGATTGTATATACTCTGAATCCCATACGGGATTGCCTAATGAGTTGTTGCGTGACCGCTTCCGGACCCGTGGGATTCGAACCCACAGGTTCGAACTCTGGTCCAGTCAAACCAATGACTTAAAAATTGATACTTGTCGCTCGCTACCTAGCCTGGCGCTTGGCATTATTAGGATAGGGCAAGGAGTAGCGGAATGAGGAAGAGCAATCGTCCGTGATTGAAATTTCCTCTGCTTAATCAACTAATGTACAAAAACCCCCACAAAATAACCTGTTATATTCGTGCTGATGATTTGATTTACTCTGAATGCCAGAAAGGACGGCCTGACGAGTTGTTGAGCGTCTTCCTCCCGTTTTGGTAGGTCGTGAGGTTCGAACCCACAGATTCGAACCCTGGTCGAGTGAAACCAATGACTAATAAAATGTTACGCTTGTCGCTAGCAAGCCTGGCACTCGGTATTAATATGATTGGACAATGACTGGCTGGCTCAGTGTCAGGATAATGTGACTGAGTAGGATATCGGGTCATAGTGCCGGCGGCATGATTTCTCTGTAGGGCAGGACTATAAAGTCACGGTGGGTGTGCACTGCCACAAGTCGGTACTTGTACTAATATAACTGCAGATCTTCCTTTTTGTTTGATTATTGGGGTTTTACGTCATGACTACATCTAAGGTCGATAGCGACTTCTGACAGTACACAGTCATGGCGACTTTATAGTCCTGCCTCCCTGGCACAATGACCCAATTGTACACTCAGTCACATTATCCTGACACTGAGCTAACCAGTCCTTGCTACATCCCAATAAAACCGAGTCCCAGGCTAGGAAGTGACAAGTATCAATTTTATAAGTCATTTGTTTGACTCGACCGGGAACCGAACTCCCGATTTCCCGATGTCCGGCACGTGAGGCCCGCGGTCTATCGATTCGGCTGTCATGCTAGGTGACTTGTATGTAAAGCCGGGCCCTGCGTTTGCCGCCCATTGACACCTCCCAGGGAACACAATTAACTTCCGGTCTGCGCAGTCGACGTGCGCAGCATGCACGGTGCCACAAGGGACTGTGGGTAAAGGAAACGCCAGTTTGTAGGGTTGGGTGGGAGTGGCAGGGGGGTGGGTGGGTGGTAAGTGTGAAGGGTAATGAAGCGGAAAGGTGGGGGTGGGTGTGGGTAGGGTGTGTGGGTGGGGAGTGTGTGTGTGTGTGTGGGGGGGGGGGGGTCTACCAGCGTGTGTACAAAAGGAGGGGGTTGGCTAGAGCATTGGGAGAGGGGGTTAGTTTGAGAGGACCTGGGCCCGTTTGCATGGAGCGGTGTTAGCGAGGCAAACCCGTGGTTAGCGGCGATCTCCAGTTTAGTGGCGAAAAGTCGGTATGCATGTGGCCGGGTTAGGGAAACTTCGCGAGTTTAAACGCGTCTACGTTAACCCCAACCCATATTAAGTTTACCATCGGGGTTAGGGAGCAATTAGGCGCAAATCTATTTAATGCGATCATATTTAACAGAATTACATACTCAAATCGTGAAATTTCATTAAATTAACTCTAAATTCGAACCGATATTAACGCCTCCGCTACAACGGCGGCGATATTAATATTGTCAAATCAACAAATGTACACAAAACAAATCGCCGCCGCCGCCGCCGCATCGACGTCGCTATCCATACTGTCGAACATCAACAAAACATTGCCGCCACCACCGCCCCGGTCCGCCACATCGGCGGCCATATATTAGCCCAAATCTATTCAATGCGATCATATTTAACAGAATTACATACTGTACAAGTGATATTTGAGCAAATTAACCGCAAAAATGAACCGAAAGTAACGCTGCCTCTACAACGGCGGCGATATTAATATTGTCAAATCGATGAATGTACACAAAACAAATCGCCGCCGCCGATTCGGCGGCTGCGATATTCCCAAATAGCGTGCTCGCCGGCTACAGGCACAGAGGGATTTCCCATATCTATAAATAACTGCTAGGTTAGCTAACACCTCCGCGCTTTGGCTCCATACATACCCTCTGACCGAATTTCCAATGCCGGCATTAGCTAACCCGGACCCGGCCCTTAACACCGGAGCCGATAAATAATTCTTCATGCATACGGGCCCTGGGGAATAGACCCAAGAGCTTGCAGCACAGTGAGCTGCTGCCCAAAACATTAGTAACTCACACTGCCGTCAGAGGGCGGGTTGGTGTTTGAAATCATTTAATAGACCTCTTCCACACATCATACTGCACGATGATCTGGTACACACTGTATTAGGTATTGTCCCTGCCGTCAGAGGACTGGTTAGTCCTGGAAATCCTCTATATGTTCCTTTCCACAGAGATTGATACACAGCGTGCTGTTAGCAACAACATTAAGGCGGGTTCGTTGTGGAAATCCACTATTTGGGTGGAGTGACAGGTGGGGGGAGGGGATCCGATCTGAATAATCCTCTTCTGAAATAACTATCACGTGACTTCTGTCACTTCTTTTATTTTACATGGCATTTTGATGGTTTACAAATATTTGCAGAACGAGACGTAGCTCAGGCGGTGGCGTCTCCACGTTTGAAGGTGTCGGTCATCCTATTGATCCTGCTCAGTGGACCCATTTGCAGTTTGGGTTATTTTCCATTCCAACTGGTGGTTTCCAACTGGTTCATCAAAGGCGGTGGTATGTGCTGTCCTGTCCATGGGAAAGTGTATAGAAAAGACCCCTTGTTGCTTATCAGAAAGAGTAGGCTATGTTGCGGAAGTGGGTGTCCTCAAAAGAAATATCTCTGAATGACCATATGTTTGACATCCAATAGCCGATGATATGAAAATCAATGCGCTCTAGAGGCGTCGTTAAATAAAACAAGCTTTTGCTTTGACACATACTTGGGTGGGTGAAATTTAGAATAGGCCTCAAAGTAAAACGAACATTTCTTTTCTTGTGAATAGGGGTGTTCTTAATCTCCTTTGGTCTGTGAGGAGTTGCCATGGTGATTGTACCAGGGGGGCCTAGATGGTCCAATTCTGTGCGATGCTCACTTGGGGATAAGTGTGTTTCGAGTTCCGCTGGTCCCTCAGGAAGGACTGTAGCCACAACACAACATGCCGGGACACAGCTTCAGCTTACTAATATAATATAGAAACTACTAACACCCAAAACCGCAAAGGTTGGCCCGAGAAAGATCAGGTAAAGACTCCTGAGTGCGGGACCAGACCAATCTAGTACCACAGCTGTCCAGCGTTGGAAACAAGCACCCTCACGGGAGCTTATACGTTATGGGCAGAATAAAAAACTTGTCACAAAAAAAAATAAATGGGGGAATGTGGGGGAGGCGGAGGAGGTGGTGATTATAGATGCACCATGATATAGGAAGTGGTATGTTATCTTACGTTAAATATTTTCTACGACAATATTACTGCAAACCACCTCCCCCTCCCCCCACAGGAGATCGGGAGTTCGATTCCTGGTTGAGTCAAACCAATGACTTATAAAATTGATACTTGTCGCTTCCTAATTTGGCACTTGGCATTATTAGGATTGGGCAAGGACTGGTTGGCTCAGTGTCAGGATAATGTGACTGAGTGGGATATTGGTTTATGGTCCTGATGGCCTGATTTCACCAGTGGGGCAGCATTATAAAGTCACGATGAGTGTGCACTGTCACAAGTCGGTATCCATTCTGATATATGAGCTTAGATATTGCCAAGACGTAAAACTCCAATAACAAACCAATCCAAGCGGTTGACTGCGAAGGCCTGAGCTGAACCCACCTGGGATGGCTTGAACCTTGTGAGGAGTTAGTGAGATGGATAGTTCAGCGAATAGACACCAGGGTGCAAAATAGATAATGACGGAGGGAGATGAAGCAGGCGAGAGAGGCAAGCGGGTGGAGAACACTCACTCTCTTCTCAGCCAATCCCAAGCCGGAGAAGCGAGGATGATAGAGATGCATAGAGCGTATTCACGCGTATCTGAGAATGAGGCTGGCGCAAGCGCAGTGTGCGCTTGTCTAGTTTGCAGAGTGATTACGCAATGATTTAGGGTTTTTTCGATATTTTTGTTGTTGTTGGTAAAACAGTTTATTCATCAGAATATACATTTTTTCCATGCCGAGGCACTGGTCTTCTCGCCGTTTACATTACATTGTAAATAAGTAGATCAGCAGGTACCTAGATAGGGCATATTATTAGATTGTGAAGGGGGTTAGTGGGTTAGTGGGTTAGCCATAATAAGTTCAGCATTATGGGCTAAGATGGTGGGTCGCTGCACAAACTGTGCTGCTTTTACGGTATAGCTGAGGTGAGTTTTTTTTTTTGTTGTTGAAGATTTATACTGCCTATCATGGATAAGCCTGAATAGGCTTGTTTTCACCATTAGACAGTTTGTCGATAGAAAGTCCGAGCCTACACTTTTACCGACCCAGGGGATTTTTAACCTCCCACACCACATAGACATGGTATGAGAGCAACTGGCCTTTGATGACGCTGTAAGTTCTACACAGCGGTGGAAATCCAAATTGGCAGAGCTGGCGGCACAGGGAATCGAACCACTGACCTTCAGATTAGGAGTCCGACCTAGAAAAAAGTCAGACACTCTAACCACTCCGCCACAGAGAACACCACAAGTGAGGGGCGGGACAAGGAGGGAGGGAGGGGGAAGCAAGGCAGGACACAGTATCCACGCTATAGCACTTGTTCAAGGGCCTGGCCAGTGAGGTGCATTCTGATCAGTGAATTAAAGCCTTGGTCAGAAGGTGCACTTCTAATTGCAGATGGTAGTTTGTTCCACAGCTTGCTGCCTTTACCCTGTCCATAACGAGTAAGGCACATCACGACTTGTTTTCATCGCTGAACAGGATTAGTCTCAATTTGGTAGTTGCCTTGTCATCTTAGCCGTTCTATTAGTATCACAACACTATGGTAATACTAGTGTGTATTTGTGGGGAATTTTGTGTGATGTGTGATGTGTGTGAACTAATTAACAAATACCTATCCGCATTATGGCGCATGCAGCATAAATTGGCATCGCACGCTTGAATTCCAATCGAAGCGATGGGTAATTGATCTACAGATGTGATGTAGTAGCTAATTAAAATTAGCTTTCTTTAATAGCGTCGTGGTTGGTGTTTAATCAAGTTGATCCCACTTAATGTGTTACTACTATGATGCCAATGTTTGTTGGATTTTTACATCCTGGCAACATCTAAGGTAATCCCAGGAGAAATAGGGACTTGTGACATTGCACATTCATGGTGACTGTATAGTGTTGTCCCACTGGGAGACCAGGCTGCTATGCTAGCACGATGACCAAATATCCCACACAGTGACATTATCCTGACACTGAGCTAACCAATCCTTACCCTATTATAACCATATTAGGCCTATTATTGCCACACTGACCCTATTTTCGGCATAGTTTCCCTATTATCACTATAATACCTCCTATCGCCATAGTTGTCCTATTATTGCCTCTATGGAAGATCTTCTGATCAAAAAGAATTTCCGGTGGACTGGACACCTCATGAGGATGTCATCAGACAGGCTACCAAAGCAGATCCTCTATTCTCAACTGTCTTCTGGTCACAGAAAGAGAGGGCGCCCTCGTCTCCGGTTCAAGGATACCATCAAGAGAAACCTGAAGCTGAGAGACATTAAGACCGACTCATGGACATTACTCTCAGAGCAGAGAGAAAATGGAGAGTGACAGTCAAGTAATGAAAGCAGTCTTTGTCGCATCGTGACCGACAGCATGATGATGATGATGATGATTGCCATGCTGGGTCTGTTATTGCCATAATTGTCCTATTATCAAGATCAGCAGCATCAACTCCTACTGGTTCTAGCCACAACATCAGTTCTTGCCACTATGATCAGATGGTGTGTCCGTGGTGGAAATCCTCTATAATACTGTGATGGTCCACGTCTTCCACACTGCCACGCACTCACGGAAGAACCCCAAGATTTAGTACAGTACGCTTCCAACTGGTTTATTATCAAAACCTATCCGCTCTCCGCGGCGTCAAAAGTCAACTGACCCGCCCCCTAATTCGCCAGGTCCCACGTCACCTCTATAGGTGGGTGGGGTGTGTGCTAGCCACACGCAGTAGAGGGCAGCCCCATCTGGCCTCTCCCCTGTGGCTAGGGTGCTGCCACCTAGCGCAGTTCAGTGTAACTGCGTAGGTGTGCGGCGTAGTGCCTGCTGCCACCACGTGGTAGTGGAGCTCATATACAGACTAATACAATACCTTTACCTCAGAGCATTTAGCAAAAGCAGCTGGTAACCATATTAGTTATTGCCATCACGATCACACGGTCTGTTAGTGGTGGAAATTCTCTATAAGACCCTTTACACCAGAGCCTGATGCACCATCAGCTAGCTGATAGTCACTGCACTCAGTATGCCGAGGTGATGGTGGAAATCCTCTATTAATCTGCCTCCTGAAACGCCGACCACAATGTGTCTTGTCACTGTTATTATTTTGTCAGCTTTCCTCCTTATTTAAACAAATACAGTTTGCGGTAGCCTAATCGATAGAGCACGGGTATCACGTGGGGGAGATCGGGAGTTTGTTTCCTGGTCGAGTCAAACCAATGACTTATAAAATTGATACTTGTCGTATCCTAACCTGGCACTCAGCGTTAATAGGATAGGGCAAGGACTGGTTGTCTCAGTATCAGGATATTGTGACTGAGTGGGATATCGGACCATGGTGTCGGCGGCCTGATTTCCCAGTGGGGCAGTACTATGAATTCACCATGAGTGTACTTGGTCACAAGTCGGTACCCGTCCTGATATGACCTTAGATGTTACCAGGATGTAAAACTCCAACCACCAACTAACCAACTGTTAAAACAAATATGGTGTCTCTCCAGCCCGTCTCGTTCTCACATTTTTCTTCATACAAATGTTTATTCAAACGGAACCTGTGTCAATGAATCTTAAGGATCGGGAGAAGAAATCACAGATGAAGGAAATATTAAGGGACGTAGCGAAATACACAAAAAAAGTTACAAAGAAAAACACCAAGAAGAAATCTACACAAAAACCCATATCCTGCTCGGGCCGAGATCGCTTCCAAGTAGGGAGAGCAAAGGTTAAATTGTCGGGGTGGACATTTGGCTTGACTGAGGCTCATTATCAAAAGGGGGTGGGGGTCATGGGAGTGGGAGGGCTGGGGGATGGGGAGTTTTACGCTTGATGGAAAAAGTCTTTAATCCGGTTTGGTATTGATGTGGTTAGCTGTGCATCTGCCCCACCCGCACTACCCCCACCACACCCACACACCCCACTGTACCAGCACTCACACCACACTCACACACCCACACACACATCACACACTATGGGGACACTATCATATCCTCACCACACCCACACACCCCACTATACCAGCACTCCCACCACACTCACACCCACCACACACACATCACACTCTATGGAGACACTACTATACCCCCACCACACCACACACCACCACACCACACCATACCACACCCCACCTTATCAGCCAACACAACACCACACTACACACCACACGCCACACCACCAGCCAACACCACACCCCACACCACCAGCTAACACCACACCACACTACACCCCACACGCCACACCACCATCCAACACCACATCACACCACACGCCACACCACACCACACCCCATACCATCCCCCACACCACCAGCCAACAGCACGCCACCCCATCATTTCCACCCTACCCACACCCTAGTCTAGTCGTAGTAATCACGCGCACAAAACCCGATACGCGACCCCAACCCTGACCCTGACCTCTGAACCCCTTCATCTTCCTAATATTATAATTTGAATGTGTGTTTACTGTCTAATCAGACATTCTCATACGCATGATTCAGAACTGTCACCAATCACCTCATATTACCATGACACCTATCAATCAATCAATAGTTCCGTCCTCTAGTCGAGGGTTGGATGCAATGGTTCTCCACTTGTCCCGATGGTGTGCTGTTCTGATAGACTGTGAATAATTCAAGCCTGTCCACTGTGAAATATTTGTAAACCATGATGTTCTTGGTCTCCCTCTCCCTCTGCTGCCATTCACCTTCCCTTCCAACAATGTACGGTATATTGAACTCTGACGAATGATGTGGCCAAAATAAATAAGTTTCTTTGTCTGTATAGTGGCAAACAAGCTTTTCTTATTTTTAATTTTTCTGAGAACTTCTTTGTTGGTGATCTTCTTTGTCCATGATATTTTCATCATCCTTCGATAAGTCCACATCTCAAATGCTGCTAAACGTTTGTACATTTTCTTAGAGATTGTCCATGTCTCAGCCCCATACATTAGAGTAGACCACACATAACACTGAAGAATACGCTTCCTTGTTTGTATTAATATCTTACTTGATGTTAACACTCTATACATTTTGGAGAATGTTGTTCGGGCTATTGTTATCCTTCTTTTAATTTCTTCCTCACATCTCCCATCATTTGTAATCTTTTGTCCGAGATATATGAATTCGGATACTTGTTCTATGTTTGTGCCATCTATGGTTATATTGACATTTGGTTTATCTGTCTTTTTACTTATAACCATTGTTTTGGTCTTCCTGGCATTCATCTTCATGTTGAATAGTATTCCAGCTTTATTGATTCTATTCACTATATCTTGTAGGTTTTTCTCACTGTCTGCTAGTATTACACTGTCATCGGCATATCTAAGATTGTTGACGTTCATGCCACCTATTGTCACTCCCTTGCAATCTTCAATGTGTCTGAAAATCATCTCTGTGTACAGGTTAAATAGACATGGTCACAATACACACCCCTGTCAAACTCCTCGTTTAATCATAACTTCATCCGATAGGCCCTGCTCCATTTTTATAAATGCACGTTGTGTCCAGTATAAGTTCACAATTAGTTTAATGTCTTTGCCATTGACACCTATAAGAAGAAGGTATATTTAATAGAGCGCCCTCACGAGCAGGAGCCATTCTAAGGCATTGTAGAATAATCTCGTTCTCGCAAGATCTCGCCGTTTCTCACGATAACTCGTCCCTCTGCGCGAGATATCGTCCCTATGCACGAGATCTCGTCATTATGCACGGGAACTCGCCGTTTCTCGCGAGATCTTGCCGTTTCTCGCGAGATCTCTCCCCGTTTCTCATGATATCTCGTCCTTATGAGCGCGATCTCGTCCCTATGCATGAGATCTAGTCGATTCTCGCGAGATCTCGTCGATTCTCGCAAGATCTCGCCGTTTCTCACGATATCTCATCCCTCTGCGCAAGATCTAGAATAGAGGATCTTGTGCAGTGTGGTGTGGTGTTGGTGT
>JASIRB010004135.1:0-16645 GCA_030323885.1 Branchipolynoe longqiensis
ATATATAGGTTAAGTTAGACGAGACTTACCTGGGTATAGTTGAAGGATAACTTCTGTTTTACCGAGGGTTGTGCCCCTTGGTAGTCGCAGTACAGGGAGATGAAGCAGTTCCGGTCTCAAGTCAATTTTTACCTAATTTGGAGGGTTAAATATGAGCTAATTGTCTATCTAGCTGTCTTACCTGAAACTAATTTTCTTTGTAAGCTTATTTAATTTTTCATTAATTTGCAAATGAATACTTCTGTATCGCAAGGAGTGGGTTGGAAGGGCCCTGTACTGCGACTACCAAGGGGCACAGCCCTCGGTAAAACAGAAGTTATCCTTCAACTATACCCAGGTAAGTCTCGTCTAACTTAACCTATTTACCTCGGGCTGTTGCCACCAAGGCATTCACAACCCAGGGAGATTTTTACGTACCGAGTATTTAACCCGACTACTATTTAATTCCCTTCTCATAAAAGAACCATGATCGACATTGTAATAGCTTGCGCTTAACCTTTCTTTATTGAGTTTATAACCAGAGTAACTCTGAACGATGTTTACAAGTTTACCAATAAATTGTTACACATACTTGTAATATTTGTCGTCTTATTACTTCATACAGACTAAACTCGCTTGTTTTTAGCGTTGCCAACAACCTTTTGGCTACTTTGTTATGTTTCTCCACCTTCTTGTTATAGTGAAGAGCAAAAGTTCAGGCCGTCTTCCAGCCTGCATGTTTTAGGATAGTGTTAACTGAAATTCCCAATGCTCTAGCCTTTGAAGCTGCCGCCCCTCGAGTTGAGTGCGGCCTAAACTCTTTTGTATTAACACCTGCCCTGTCAAGTAATTGAACAGTCCAACGTGCCAAAGTGTCCCTTGAAATTGGCGCATGTGGTCTTATGTAGCTAACTAAAAGTTGCTTTCCTATCCTTATGTCTTTTGTACGCCCTAAGTACGCTTTAAGAGCTCTAACAACACATATACGTGGGCACTCATCGTATGGATACAAAGATATTGACGACAATGGATCTCCGAGTCTATTTGCCTTATGTAATTTTTTCAGATGAAAAGTCACTTCTTTCTCCTGTTCCTCCAACCCCTCAATGGAGAGAGCAACAATGGTTTGTCCTCTATGTCCAGTTACCAAAAGTAACAGGATGACCAATTTTAACGTGAGTTCCTTGAGATTCAAATTCCTGTTTCCCGGCCAATTTTGTAGTAAATCAAATACTTTATTCACATTCCAAAACCTGGAGTACCTTGGTTTTGGCGGATTTTTTGCATACACTGACCGCATAAGCCAATGCACCAGCTGATGTTTGCCAATTGTTTGTCCATCCTCCCTGGGTAAAACCACCGACAAAGCACACCTTGCTGTGTTAATCGCACCAAACCCCAGACCTTCCTCCGCTAGAGTCCTTAGGAACCGGCAAACTTGTGCCACTGAAGGTGCTAACGGTTTAACACCTTTCGTAATGCAAAACAGTCCCCACTTTCTTAACGCATTTGCATAAAGCTTAACTGTCCCTTCATGCCAAGTCAATGACACAATGAATTCCATCGTCGTTGGGTCTAACCCAAACGGTTGAAGATATCTTCTTAAAAACGGAATACCGCCAAGGGGGTTGTTGACACGTCTCCCTTTTCCTCCAGTGGCCCCTGTGGGGCCAGATTGTTTAGTGCTCGAGGCAGAAATCGTTGTTCTCGACTCCACCTGTTGAGTGCAGCAAACCATGGTTGGCTTGGCCAATGCGGCGTTACTAGGATAGCATTGGCTTCCTCTATCCACAGTTTCCGGGCGACTCTTGCAATCATGCTGAATGGTGGAAACACATAGAAAAAATGATGTGACCATCCAAAGGTAAATGCATCTACCCTCCAAGACTCGGGTTCTGGTTTCCATGACACATATTTAGGAATTTTGAAATTTTTTCGCGAGGCAAACAAGTCTACCTCTGGTTTTCCCCAGAACCCACAAATTTTCTTGAAGATTTTTGGGGACAGTGCCCATTCAAGATGGTCCTTAAACTCCCGACTGTGCTTATCTGCTAAGACATTAAGCGAACCTGGGATGTAGGCCGCTGTGAGCCAAATCCGTTTCGCCTCCGCCCAATGCCAAATTAGCTGGGCCACTGCATTACATTCTGGAGACCTTGTGCCTCCCATTCTGTTTATATACGCCAACGTAGTCGTATTGTCTGTATAAATCTGAATGTGTACTTCCTTTTCTGTTATCAAACTTTGCAATCCCAGCCATATGGCCCTTAATTCCAACACATTAATATGCGCGTTTAATTCTACTTGCAACCATCTACCTCCTGTGGCTGTGTCTCCCGTGTGAGCGCCCCAGCCTTGAAGTGAGGCATCCGTTGTAATTTCGATCGATGGGTTGTCTAACCTAATTGGAGATGGGGAATTTCCCACTGCTTCCTCCCACCAACGGATGTCCTTCCACCCCTCTTCTGAAATGTTCATGGACCTTTCAAAGTTTCCCTTACTCAATTTTAATGCTTTATTTATATTTATTTCTAATCCCTTAACATGAGCCTGCCCATAAAGCACAGCTGGCGTGTAAGCCGTCATGAGTCCCAGCATTGCTGCTACTCTTCTTATTTTTAATTTCTTTCCTTTTCCCAAATTTTCGACAAAAGTGTAAAACTTATTAATCTTGTCGGGTGTTAAGGAAACCTGCATTTTTACGGTATCCAGTTGGAACCCCAGAAACTTAATCATTTGAGTAGGTGTCTTTACCGATTTCGTCTCGTGGATGTGAAACCCCACCTCAGTCAGGATAGAGCACAGGTCATTAACCGCTTTTTTGCATCTGTCATAGCTGTCAGCAATGATAAACGAATCATCTATGTAAGGAAAAAGTACATGCCCTCTAGTTGCTAATTCAGCGAAAATCGGCTTAATTATGCGTGTAAACATGCGTGGGGCTGGTGATAACCCATTGGGGAGACAGGTGTATTCAAACAGCTGCCCCTGCCATAAGAACCTCAGGAATTTCCTATGTTCTTGTGCTATCGGAATAGTATAATAAGCGTCCTTAAGGTCTATGCTGGCCATAAATGCCCCCGGTGTAATAAGGTCAATAGCCGTATTAAGTGAAAACATTTTGAAGTGTTGATATTCTACTAATTTATTTAACGTTGTTAAATCTAAAATACGGGAACGGAGTCCTTGTTTGAACAGGGAATTCCAGAAAGGGAATAAACACTCCTTCTATAGCCGACAAGACCCAACGACAATTTGTTAACCTTTTCCAAACCTTAGTATGAGTCATTACATTGCCCGCCAATTTATGAACAGTTACCCTATCCAAATCTGAGGGGGTTTCTTGAGCAGATGAAGTAAGGCGCACTACTTCATTCCCCCTCTGTGGAAACCCTGATGTTTCTGTCCGTTGGGTGTTTGCTGACGGTTCTGCGGGGTACGGTTGTAATCGTTCCAGTTGGTAGTGGCTCTGCCTACTCCCCTACCCCTGAAAGAGGGCGAGAAGTGTCTGGCCCCTCTAAATGCCTGCCTTTTCCTGAAGTCATTTCTGCCTCTCTTACCGCGTCCAAAGCCCAGGCTGTCACTTCTGCGCGTGGCTGGTGCCATCTGTCTTCCGCATTTACTTCCCGATTCTACCCTCTTCAGTAGTTGTGGTATGTGGCCCCCAAACATCTTGCTTTTGTCAAAGGCTTTGCCCTTAATCGCTTTCGGGGCGAGGAAGAGTGTGAACTCTTTCCCGTTCTTATCTTTAACCTTCTTCGAACGTGTTATTTCCTTGCCTGCCTCTGTTGTGACCGCCTTGAACACATTCTCGTACCTTCTGTATGTCAAGAAAGTACTGGCTGCAGCCAGTAGCTCAATCGCCTTGTTAAGGTCTGAGGCAAGTGAAGTGAAAACCTTCTCCTTCAGCATACGGTTGGCCACCGGAAGAATAGCCGTCAGAGCTGCTAACACTGCCCTCTGGCTTGTGTACATCACATTCTCTATTTTCTTTTTGTCCTCCGACATTGGGACTTCACTGTCCATTTCTTTAGGGCAAGACGCCTCAATGCCCTTAACGCCTGTGAACTTCTCCGCCCCTCTGAGTATCACCTCAGCTGGCTTGAAGGTGTGGAAGTGACCTTCCAACGCCCTCCTTAACAAAGTGCACAGTCTCACTTTCTTGTCCGGTTTCGTTGGCCTATTCTTAGCCGCCAGATCAAACTCTTTTGCCAGTGCTCCCGTGTGATTAGTGTCAGAATCAGAATCCTCTGATGACGAAGAGCTGGAGCTTGAGGAGGAAGACGAGGATACGCGCTTCCTCTTTTTCTTGCCCTTTTTTGTCTTCTTATCCTTCCTTTTCCCCCCATTAGCTCTTTTTCTGGCCTTATTATACTCGTCACCCTCCGACACCTCAGAGTTTACTTTCTCCACTGATTTAGCGTGTCTACTATTCAGAGAAGACTCTGACTCACTAGTGCCTGGTGACAACTCATCCCGCCACATGGACTCATCTTCTGACTGTAAGTCTTGCGAGCCTGTCTGATCTCCCCAATTGGTCGACGGTTCTGCCAGTCTTTTCTCCCAACAGAGAAGTGAGCCTGTCTTCCAGACTGGCAAGCTGTGCAGCATCAACAAAATGATTCACCAATTGGTCCTGGGCCGTCTGAGTCTGCGATGTAGAAGGGCCCGGATTCTCACTCGGGCCATGCACCGCAATGTTATTACTGTCCGAATTACCAGACTGCCCCTTCCCAGACTCAGTGACAGCAGCCCCTTGCTGCGCTCTACGTGAACTCTGTCTCGCCGCCATCTACAATATACAAGCGTAGAACCAAATCAGCGCTAATTGTGACGGTAACGGCAATTGCAACCTTCTACACTCATAATATTATCTCTCTAATGCAATGCCCGACGACACGATGTGTGACACCAATCGAGAACTTCAGTGGTCTTGAAGTGTTTTGGGTAAATAGTTTCCTATAAACCACCCGAACCATCCCCGTCAAAGACCCATGCCGACCTAGTCGAACACGCACATTGACAATGGAAGTCGAGCCAACTCGATCAATAAGCCTGGTGGTGACCATTGGGTCCCCTAACCTCTATTCCGTCAGCCGAAAATGAATTTCATAGTCGCACTTCAAGAGTGTAGGCATAACCAAGACTAAGTTCATAGAGAACTCCCCAAACCGCCGTCATTCAGCCGTACGCTAAACATGCGAACGCACCAAAACAGCGGCCATATTCACCCAACGGCAAAACACGCCGTCACCCGATCCGGTAACCTACATAATAACTAGGTCATAACGCTAACGTTTTACGGGTGCAGCGCGCAAAATCCTCCGGCGCTAATTAAATAATACCCACTCAAATCCTCCGGATCGGTATAACCATGTAATTACCACATGTCTTTAATCTATAACCCTTCATAAAGTTATATAACACTTTTTGGGGTTTAAGACCAACTTAAACTCCCATAAAAAGATAAAAACGTACCTTCAAACAACTCAGCGTAATGTCTGAGTCTGTTGGATTTATGCTAATTGACTTGAGACCGGAACTGCTTCATCTCCCTGGGCTGTGAATGCCTTGGTGGCAACAGCCCGAGGTAAAATATATATATATATATATACATATTTTTTGTTGGTACATTAGTTGTTTAAGCAGGGGAAATTTCAATCGTGGATGATTGGTCTTCCTCATTTCACTGCTCCTTTCCCTATCCTAATAATGCCGAGTGCCAGGCTAGGAAGCGATAAGTATCAATTTTTAAGTCTTTGGTTTGACTGTGGGAGAAAATATACAGAATTCTTTTGCTTTCGAAAAGTGTATGGATTCACCCGACTATGCAGCTTTAAATAACTCGAGGGGAATAGGTCGGATAATAAAGAGAACAATTCTAGTCACACTTGATCATGATTTTTTTTTTCATGAAGATTTATACTGCCTATCATGGATAAGTCTGACTAGACTTGTTTTCACCATTAGACAGTTTGTCGACAGAAAGCCCAAGCCTACACTTTTACCGGCCCAAGGGATTTTTAACATCCCAGACCACATAGACATGGTATGAGAGCAACCAGCCTTTAATGACGCTGTAAGTTATACACAGCGGTGGAAATCCAAATTGGCGGAGGTGGGGGCATGGGGAATTGAACCACCGACCTTCAGATTAGGAGTCTGACATAGAAAAAAAGTCAGACACTCGAACCACTCCGCCACAGAGAACACCACAATGTGAATACGTAAAGTTGGTTTGGTCCTAGACGTGACCTCTTTAACCTAGCCAAGCGAACTAACAACAGAGTATGCCCATCCCACATCTCCATAAAAGAAACGGAAACAAATAGGAAAACAATATCCACCGCAATATTTTGTGGTATGTAGAAATCGTAAGCATACAACACCACCATGTAAAGAACCTTGATTCAGGACACGACATGGGATTTTATTTAATCTAAGTTCAAAAGATCATAGGTCAAGTTCAATGTAAGGTAGTCAGTTCTAGTCTCTCCATGACGCGGCACTCAACTCTAGCGAGTCAATTGTCTTATAGTAGGGTCGGGTGGGACGGTGAGAAAAGGCGGGTGGTGTTGTCGGTTTGGCGTCTGATGGAGAAGTGCCGTCGTCGGGGGAGAGAGGTCACGGATACAAGACTTATTATCGGATTTAAAACATTCAACTTTTTTTTTTTAGGTCTGTTGTACCTGTCACGTAATGTGTACTTCGGATGACCCTGGTTGGCAAAGCAAAGTAGCTCAGTCTCGTTTTGTATAGAAATCAATAGAGTAATTCTTGAATTTGAATTGATTTATTTTCATCATGTTTAAAATTGCACAACTGCCAATGTCAAATACACTGGACAGACCCACTGCTAAAACTGTCAAATGCATCAGACCACCGGCATCATTTGTTTGTTTGTTGTTTTACGTCCTAGCAACATCTAAGGTTATATCAGGACGGGTACCGACTTGTGACAGTGCACACTCATGGCGACTTTATAGTGCTGCCGCACTGGAATACCAGGATGCCAGCACCATGACCTGATATCCCACTCAGTCACATTATCCTGACACTGAGCAAACCAGTACTTGTCCTATCCTAATAATGCCGAGTGCCAGGCTAGGAAGCAGCAAGTATCAATTTTAAATTCATTGGTTTGACTCGACCAGGGTTCGAACCCACGATGCCACGCATGTATGCATTATTTCTCTGTTTGTAAGCATTCTCCCATTATGTAAGCTATCTGCTGCATGCATTATTTCTGTTTGTCTGCATTATTTCTCTGTTTGTAAACATTCTGCCATTATGTAGCCCCCCACACACCCCAAGCGTCCGTCTCCCATGCTGGTAGATCGTGGGGTCGTGGGTTCGAGTCCCGGTCGAGTCAAACCACTGACTTTATAATTGATACTTGTTGCTTCCTAGCCAGGCGCTCGGCATTATTAGGATAGGGCAAGGACTGGTGCGCTCAGTGTCAGGATAATGTGACTGAGTGGGATACCAGGTCATGATGCCGGCGGCCTGGTTTCCCAGTGGGACAGCACTATAAAAGTCGCCATGAGTGCGCACTGTCACAAGTCGGTACCCGTCCTGATATGACCTTAGATATTGCTAGGACGTAAAACAACAACAAACAAACAAACAAACAAACAAACACACCCCAAACCCTTTTGCACACTCACCGTTCGAGGCGGCAATGTCTGCCAGCTTGTGCATGTATGGGGTTTCCCAGCGTTCCATCACGGGCTTGCCCTTGATCACCAGGTGCTCGTCGGCCTCGTCGAAACCCGCCTCGGCAAGCTTCCAGGCATCCTTGTGGTCCTCTCCGGCACTAAAGATGGGCACTCCCCCTGCGGCATTCGTGGTGGCTGCCATGTTGATGTGTGTGTGGAGTTGAGCGAGCGAAAGAGCGACCAGTTTATTTATACACACACATATATAGGCACTATGGACGTGTGGGAGGGTGGACTTGTGTATGTGTGTGTGTGTGTGCGTGGACCACCAGATCGTGGTAGCGAGCACGTCCTATCTTTATTTTCAAGCGTGATAAGTCATTTGAGGATAAAAGCACCAACAAAATGAAGAGGAGAATCCAACACAAGAAAATCTAGCCTCAAACTTCCTCATATTGGTTTCCCCATGAGCAGGACTTCCAGTTGCATAAGTCCGATGGCATTGCGTTTCTATCATTCTCTGAGATATATATATATATATATATGAGTCAGCCTCACGAAAGTGGGCCACTCCGTGGTCAAGTGAAGATGTCGGCATCGCAATTCTTAAAAGTGTAGTGCATTTCTTTGTTTCATATTAAATTATCCTAGAAACAAATCAGGTTGTTGTATTTTCTTGACCTTTACTTTCAGGATAAATTTAAAGACTTTCCAACACCTCTGTCAATGCTAAATTATAATTATACCGATCGACGCCGACATCCAATGATCGACGCCGACAACTTTAACAGATGTCGGCGTTGCAATTCTTAAAGTCTCGTGCATTTCTTTGTTTTATATTACATTATCCTAGAAACAAATCAGGTTGTTGTATTTCCTCGACCTTTACATTCAGGATAAATTTTAAGACTTTCCAACACCTCAGTCAATGCTAAATTATAATTATACCGATCGACGCCGACATCCATGCTCTATGCCGACAACTTCCACCAATTGGCCTCCTTTCGTGATCCTGACCCATATATATATATATATATATATATATATATATACATATATACATATATATATATATATATATTAGTTTGGTTGTTAGAATCTATCATATATAAACTTGAAGTAACTTTGCTTTAAAATTGCTAACTTTGGAGATATTTGAAGTGTGAACATGCTAAATTAATGTTGTTGTCCTCGCCAAAACTCTGACCCCATAGACTTCAACAGTAACAGGTTCAATTAAATTAACCTAGAATGGCCTTCCATGTAGCAGCGAATACTTAATAAGCACACTCATATCTAAGTTGGATATGTAGGTGCAAAGCTAGATAAGGAGCGGGACGTAGCTCAGGTGGTAGATTGTCCACCTGTGAAGGTGTCAGTCATCCGATCGATCCTGCTCAGTGGAGACATTTGCAGTTTGAGCTATTTTCCGTTCCAACCAGTGGTCCACAACTGGTTCATCAAAGGCTGTGGCATTTGCTGCCCTGTCTGTGGGAAAGTGCATATTTAAAAAAAACCTTGCTGCTTGGTGTAAAGAGTAGCCTATGTGGCGGCAGCGGGTTTCCTCCAAAGAAATATGTCAATGTGCTCTAGAGGCGTCGTTAAATAAAACAAGTTCTTTGTAATCTAGATAATGGTTTTCTTTCGAAAATGTGATGCTTTTATCGGAATAGACGTCCAGACACATGGGTAATATATGCTAATGAGATGCATGATGTTCTAGACAGTGAGTGAGACAAAGGAGTATGTAAATGAGATGACGTCATGGAAACTTTAGCCGGCAGTTCAGTGAGCCCTGGACGGGAATAAACCATTCAGTATCCAGAAGTCAAAGTGTTCAGACATTGTACTTTCACCCATAGAAGTCAGAGCGAAATGGTTGGAACAATTCATGGTTATTAATAATCTCAGACGACCCCTATGGTTAATGACCTCTCTCCCCCCTCCCCCGGCTCAAAGTTTGCCTATTTGTATATTCCTATGATTTGACATATCTGTATGTATCTCATGTGATTTTCCAACCTTGCTGTTTATCTGATTTTCCAGTGGGGCAGTACTATATAGTCACCATGAGTGTACAATGCTACAAGTTGGTACCCGTCCATGATCATAGATGTTGCCAGGACATAAAACTCCAATAACCGACCAACTAATATATTCTAAGTCATCGACTGTAGTCATCTATTATTAAAGTTGCATGGTCCGATGGCATTTGAATTTTTGTCTTATTTTTGAGATAAATAATCAAATTGATCGTTATGAGCTACTAATCATTAGTTCGGAGTGATTTTGATTAAAGATGATTAGTTTTGAAGTAATTTGAGCTGAAAGAACCAAAAATAATTTTGAAAAGCTTGTCAAAAGTCCTGTGGCTATGACCCAGATGGTCATCTCGCGGTGATGTGAGATGACCCTGCACAGTAGGCCTACTTGGTTGGGGGGAGGCTAATGAGGTCACGAGATTGCCCTAGTTGGTTAATGGCCTCCCTGCATAATGGTTGTTTCAAAGTGAGTGTCTAAAGGGGTGAGCTTATAAATTCACTGGTTATTCTGTATATGCTGTCCCAAATCATTAGCTAATACACCAGTATCTAAGTTGGATATATAGGATCAAATGTAAGTAGTTGTTTTAATTTTGACAAAATTATATTTCATTGGACCATGCAACTTTAATTGTTTATCAACTATGCAACTATGTCTGAAAACGCCGTAACATGTCTGGCCATGCTCAGTCACTCTGCCCGCGATATTATGTTTGTAGCATTTGCACAACTCTGGAATCTTTGACTGGAGCTCCGCCACCCTTGTAATGCAAGAGGTGACCCAAATAAGGACCTGCAGTATAGCTGCCCCTCCCCCAGAATCAACTTCGTGCAAGCTATTACAACTTTATACCTTATACCCCAGTCATACTACTGTTTGTGACTGCTAAAGCCCCAGTCACACATAGCCGGACGAGCCCCGGATTTTGAGCCGGACCACCCACGGACCAATGGCCCGGACTGTCCCGGACCACCACGGATAAAATCACTGTTTTTGTTGATTTTTGCCTCGCAGTCACACCTTCCCGGACGAGCCTGGACCAAAGGCCGGACCGCCCCGGACTGCCCCGGACCGCCCCCGGACCACCCCCGGACCGCCCCCGGAATGGACCTGGATGAGCCCAGACTGGGCCGGACTGGCCCCTGACTAACCCAGACGAGGCCAGACCACCCCCCGGACTGCCCCGGACCACCCCCAGACTATCCCGGATCACCCCCCTGGACAGTCCGGGAGTGGTCCGTGGCTAGGCCGGGGGTAGTCCTGGATAGTCCGGGGATGGTCCGGGTCAAACCGTGGCTCAAAATGACCCCGGACCACCCCCGGACAGCCCTGGTCCACCCCGGACCACCCCCGCATTACCCAGACCACCCCTGGACCACCCCCGGACCACCCCCGGATCATGCCGGATTGAGCCGGATCGCAAAATCCCCAGGACCGCCCCTGATGTTTTAAACATTTTAAAACATCCGGGGCTGAGCCCGGACGGCGCCGGACGAGCCACGGATCAGACCGGATCAGGGGGGGTCGCCACGGACTACCCACGGACGAGCCACGGATCGCCCCGGACCACCCCGGATGGCGGTCCGGGGCTCGTCCGGCCCCTGATCCGGGTATGTGTGACTGGGGCTTTATGACAACTCTGCAACCCCAACAAATTGTTGGTCGCAAAGAGGTCACAAGTGCTTGCAAAGTAGTCGCAAAGCAAAGTGGTAGAAAACTAGTCCACAGTCGTTGATGGCCACCTTGCAAATGTTTTGGTTTCAAGGATGTTGCAGCTACTGCACTAAAAACCTCTTTGCAACAAATATGGTCGTCCAGAGGTTGGTGACCATTGCTTTGGCCGCAAGAAGGTCGCTGGTGACTGTGGGTTCTTTGGTTCAAAGTGGTCGTAAGTGGTGGCAAACGGTCACAAGCTGTAGTGTAACTGGGGCTTTATCTAACCTATTTAGGGCATCACAAAGGACATCGTCCCTACTTTTTATATACACCGAATATACATCAAAATGATTTTCTAGTGATGATCAGAACAACCATGCAAATTAAACACTATATCGGTGTTCTTTGATCGGCCTATACACAAAACAGCTTCAACAGTAGCACTATCTGTCATAAACATGATGGAGGCATTCCTCCAGGAGTGCTCTCCTCCCTCACCTCCCAATACAACCAGCGACATTCACTTCCCACATCTTGTATATATTAATGGTTGGTTGGTTGTTGGAGTGGTACGTCCTGGCAACATCTAAGGTCATATCAGGACGGATACATTAATGGTGATGCCCCCCCCCCCCCCCATAGCCAGGCCTCTAGCGCTTGGTCCAAATCCCAATCGAAGGCTCCGACCAGCCAATCACAGCCCCACCAAAGACCCTATAATACTAAGACGGCTCACTCCCTATCTCTCCCATGGTAATGTAAATTTTGCAGTGCCACCTTGTGGTGGGTTTGATCAGCCCGGCTGCTGATTGGTGTTTCACATGTAAACACATACAATTATATTATACATGAGATAGGTAAGTATGAATACACATCAATATGAAATTGCTATGAACAAATACACATCATCATCAGCATCATCATCAGCATTGCCATCATCACACATCTTTCACATTCATATATACATTTATACATATAATATAGCACCTGTTTAACCAAGAGAACAGCCAGCGCACCAAGTGGTGGGTTTGATCATTTTGATTACACAGTACAGGCTGAGTGAGCCATCTCAGTATTATAGGGTATTTGGCCCCACTTAGATGCATCACTATAAATAGCATATGTATATCGGGGATAACTTACCCAGAGCTTTAACGTTGGCGGTGTCAAGCCAATGACTTAAACACGTTGACTTGTGGCCAGCTAGCCTGATGCAAGTCATTACTAGAATAGGATGATTCTGTGTGTTGTTGTTTTACGTCCTAGCAACATCTAAGGTCATATCAGGACGGCGAATAGGATGAGGAGTAGTTGAATGAGGAAGACTAATTATCTGCTGTTGAAATGTCCCCTGCTTAATCAATGAATGAAGCAAGTAAATATTGTGAAAGAAGAGTGCATCAGTACTGATAAAAGCCTCATTTCATTTACAACAACAACAAAAACACCCCCACCCGCCAAAAAAAGCCTCATTTACCGTTGACAAAAAAAACACCACAATGTCTAGGAGGAATGACCAACTTGATTCCTTGTTCTCCTAGTGTTTTTCTGTCCATGTTCAAGAATAATTAATGTGTAGGGGCTTACTGATGCTTAGCATTTGTGCTTTTTATTTAAACATAGTTGATTTAGAGACACTATGTGGTAATTAACACATTGTATTAATTATATCGGTATTTAGAAGACAATACACCTCACCTCCACCTTCCAATGAATTGTTTGATATGACAATGTCAGTATTTATCCTATGATCTAATAGTTGACATTTTGATGCTTGGATCCTGTTATACATTATTTTGCTCTACTTGTTTGCACGCATTATTTGGTCGTACACGAATCCAGGTTACTATGATAGTGGGCCAATATACCACGCGGCTTTGTTAGTTCGTCAGCTCTGACCTTCATGCATGTACCGGGGGCAGTGGCTTAATCGGTAGAGAGCTGGCCTCGCGTGCGGAAGGTCGGAAGTTCGCTTCCCGGTTGGGTCAAACCAGTAACTTTAAAATTGATACTTATCACTTTCTAGACTGGCGCTCATCATTAATAGGATGGGGCAAGGACTGGTTACCTCAGTGTCAGGATAATGTGACTGAGTGGGATTTCGGGTCACGGTGGACGATTTCCCAGTGGGGCTGCACTATAAAGTCACCATAAGTGCGCAGTGTCAAAAGTCAGTACCTGTCCTGATGCCAACCAACTGACCTCCATGCACTCTTCTCAGAATAATATTTCTCATCTGTCTTCACACCAGATCGGCATATTTGGCCTTTCCCAATAAATATAGAAAATAACACTAAAGGTACAGGTCGCGGTGGCCCAATCGGTCGACCTATGGCTTCCCGCGCGGAAGGTAGGGAGTTCGAATCCTGGCTGAATCAAACCAATAACTTACAAAATCGATACTTGTGTCTATCCTAGGCTGGCCCTCGGCATTACTAGGATATGGCAAGGACAGGTTAGCTCAGTATCAGGATAATGTGACTGAGTGGGATATCAGGTCATGGTATTGGTACTGATGGTCAGAGGGCAGCACAATAAAATTGTCATGAGTGTGCACTGTCACAATTCGGTACCCGTCCTGATACAACCGTGGATGGTGCTATTATGTAAAACCCCAACAACCAAACAAACCCTAGATGTAGCTGACTATTCCTCGTCCTGATATGACCTTAGGTGGTACAAGGACGTACAACTCCAACAACCAACCGGCTATTCCTCTTTGTATTAGCTCCATATAGTTATGAGCATTCAGTACATGCATACATATAACTAACTATATGCTTGGAAATAGTATATTGCATAATAGATACGACTCATTGTTCTACACAATTGCTTACCTATCCTGGGACATGACAAAGACTGTTTTGCTCAACATCGGGTTAATGTGACTGAGTAGGATATCGAGTCATGGTGCTGGCGGCCCAGTCTGCCAGTAGAGCAACACTATCAAGTCGCCAGTTGGCATACATCCGTCATATGACCTGTGATGTTGCTAGTATATACAACTCCAACAAAAACAAAACAAAACACCGACACAATTTCGGCGCTAATAACCAAACACCGGTGGACCTAGTTATTGGCTGGTCAATCAACATAGTGCTGTCTCTTTAGTGTTTCTTTCGAAACAACCATCACATAGCCAGAAACCACATAGTGTCGCTCACTAAATGATTGGTGGACACATCAAAGAGCAATAGACATCTATACTGGTGGCATGTGACCTCCTGAAAATATACAACTGCCCAAATGGTCATGTTGCATAGGCAACATGAGTAATTCGGGACCGACACGGAACTCCTGGGATCCCACTGTTACCCCCACCCCTCCCGACCTATACTTTAGTTCCCCTTTTTAACTATAGGGGCCGGGAGGCGACTGCAGGTGGCACCCCCCGTGCCCGCGCGCTGCTAGCCACTGCTTGTACCCCAGCGCGCCCCTGTGACGTCCCTTCCGCTCGGCCGCCTCTCCAGACGGCACTTCACCACCAGACGCCGACCCGAGACCACCTCCCGGCTTTTCTCACCGCCCCACCCGACCTTACTTTAAGACTGTGACTTGTTAGGGTTGAGTGCCCGGATCTCGCAGAGACTTGAACTCACTACCTTGATGCATATTGACTCTTCCATTGTACCATTACCTGTCTGTTTTATACTTACTAGATTAATAAATCCCATACGAAGGGCAGTTGTATGATTGGCAACCGACTGGTTCGTCCTGATGCTGAAAGTCCAGTCTTTAACTCATATCTTTGTGTGAGTCAGAAATTCAAGTATTTTGGTAATTTTTTTCTCCTTGTTTAAAAGGTTTGCTAAATAGAAGAATACAAGTTGTGTAAGTTGCAGATGTTAAAACGTTCCGAGATTGTGGTATATTGGGCAATTTAGGGTGACTACAGAGTAAGCGGTGTAGTGGAGGAGGGGCAGTTCGAATCCCACGATCTACCAGAACGGGAGGCGGAAGCTGAACTCATCCTGCCATCGCGTCTGGTTGCCTATTACGTCAAACATACACAAATATAAATATAAACCGCCTGACCCTGCTTTTTCTTTCAACAGAACGATCACCAATTTTCTTTTTACTTGGCCTTAGTTCTGAAGTCCTATCCCGAAATCAAAGTATTGACTGCCTGCCACCAGCGTGCGAAATTATGAAGGAACTCATCACTTGGCGCCCCATAACAAATTAATGTCAGCAACTGAATGATACGATGAAGTCACTACTCCTCAGTGGCCGAGATGTAGAACCTATTTTATATTATTTAATTCAAGAACTCGTTGAATTAACAGGAACTGCTTTAAAGACTATGCACAAGTCAGAGTGATGATGAATTCAACCGTCACAGAAAGATAGAAAAAGTACTCATCGGTCACACTGTCGCCCTTTCTTCGTCTATATCACTTGTCAGGCATCAATCATCAATGCTGAATGAGGACTTCTCTCGAACTGTCCAATGAAGTGTCACCTAGGAGCACCACACCATAGTACGGGAACAAACTAGTCTCATCCTGGACGTAATCACGACGTTTCGGAGCAAAACAAAGACTGAAGGAAGATTTGCCTTTCGTGAAGATTACGGCCTTCAACAAACATATCGAGTCGAGGAATATTTGGACGTAGAAACGACGTCAACAAATCACCAAAACGCTCGCTCGATTTCGGCGCTGAGAGGGCAAGCAGTGTTCTCTAATGATGGGGCGCCATAAGAGATATATTTAAATTATAGAGCCGTTCTCACTTGATTGTTTGTTTGTTGTTGTTTTACGTCCTAGCAACATATAAGGTCATATCAGTGAAACCCTAAAAATAAATGATGAAAAAAATATATGTGCACCTCTAGCAGGTTCATAAAGCAAATTTACCGGAAAGTCAACACACTCAGGTCTCGACTGTCACGTTTCCCTCGACTGCGCATGCGTGTGATGTCATAAATAAAACGTTTCAGCGTAGATCGGTTCCTGTAGACCACCTTGGTAAGCATTTTACATTAAACAATTTATATGAATCGATTCAGCCCTAAAATGCCTCAGCCGTGCATTCACACGGCAAATGTAAAGCGAACTATACAAGTAGTTTTACGTGAGGCGTTTTAACTCGCCCGTGTGAATACAGCTTTACATTCGCCATGTAAACGTGACGCTGAAGCGGATTAGGGCTGATTCGATTCATATGATTCACTTTATGTAAGCCGGGTCGCGAGGTAGTTTATATTAAGCGCTTTATGAAAGTTGGTTTATAAATGATAGTGTAAACGGTAGCGGTTTAGATACGGTGGATTAAGGACGTCACAGTCGTTCATGATGGTTAAGGGT
>JASIRB010002246.1:0-54256 GCA_030323885.1 Branchipolynoe longqiensis
CAAGATGCAAATCAGCTATGCCATTATTGAGAAAGAATTGTTAGCCATATGTTTTGGATGCCATAATTTCCATGATTATATTTATGGAAATGAGGTAACAGTAGAAACGGATCACAAAACACTCATTTCCATTATGCTTAAGTCCATTCACCAGTTATCAGCTAGAATGCAGAGGATGCGCCCCATGCACTAGCCCCATGCATGCTCAAAGCAATGGGCAAGTTGAACGTTATGTCCAAACAGTGAAACGTATGATAAAAAAATGTATTATTATTACTTAACTATAGGAACACTACTCTAGATGGGGTTGGTGCATCGCCAGCGGAATTATTAATGTCCCGCAGGTTACGTAATAAATTACCGATGTTGGATAATGCGCTAAGGGCGGTTATACAGCCGTCCAAGATACCACACTTGCAGTATAATCAGAGGGCACAGAAACAATATTTCGACAGGCATGCAGGTAAGAATCAACCTAGGTTACAGACAGGGTACAAAATCCGATATAGAAGTCACGCAAATGAGTAGAAACAAGGGACAATTGTGGGAACTCATAACGCTGATATGAGAGCGTACAACCTGGTAAAGGAACGTAATAATGTATGATGGTGTAACAGGAAATTTCTTTACAAATGTAAAAACATAGATACTAACATTCACAGATGTTCAAATAATAGGAATATCGTTAAAACGTTGCACCACAGTCAAAACCCATCGCCTTACACTACACGATATGGTCGCATAAGTCGCCCACCGAAACGTTTTGGGGCCAATGTATTGTAATCACATCGTTCGTGTGTAATTAACACTGATTGATTTTTAATAATGTCTAAAACCTAGTAGATGAGATCAATAAGACATTCCATAATAAATACTCACTGTATTGTAGGTTGGTAAAATACAATATACATGATGTGTCAGTATTTTACTTTGTCTTTTTTGGGGGGTTTCAAATTCGGAATGAGAGTTGCACATTGCCAGTTTGTATGAATGTTTCAAGTTGTCGTGCATGGCAGGGGTAATCTCAACCAACTATAGAATCGATACTGTTATTTGTTAGTATTAAATGGTAAAATTGTTATGGTTCAACAAGTGAATTAAATCAACAACTTAAAGGCTAAGAACAACACTTCGTTAACATCAAACAAAGAATGGACACCTTACATCCACGCATAAGAAACAAAGCTTGAAGCCACATGTGTGAGCAGTGTCTTTGTCTTGATAAATGTTTTAAGTTGTCTTGTATGTTGGGGATGTAAACAGTTTGGGAAGTTCTGTTCATAAAATGCAGTATTGAATATGGTGATAGTCGCACATTCTGTACGAAATGTTATCATTAAGTTCATTGAAAATATAAATGATGTTTGACGGTGCAGTACACTCAATACACAACATTTAACTACAATTCTGATTTCCTTTAATAAAAATAAAAGAAGGTAAAAAGAGGTAGCATTAATAAGCGTATTAAGATGGAACAATTATAACTCCGTGATCTCGGTGTTAGTTAATATAGTAGACAACTGTAATAAAAAGGTATTAAGGAATTTAAGTATAAATATTATATCATAAGGTGCCTTTGAATTCACCGAATAGTCATACACAGAAAAACGTTGTGGTTTGTTAATATAATATCAATATATCGTTATAAGGGGAAGATGTAATGTATGTAGCTATACGAATGCCCCCAGCATTATACCGGACGAGGTCACAAATAGAAGTTCTAAATAAAGTCAGTTACACTACAGAACTCACGGTGTGAACACGTCCTTTACACACACTGTCACAAGTCGGTACCCGTACTGATATAACCTTAGATGTTGCCAGGACGTGAAATTCCTTCAACCAATCAACCAGGGTGACTATATCATACTGCCACACTGGGAGACCAGCTCACTGACACCATGACCCGATATCCCACTCAGTCACATTATCCAAACACTGTGCTCGCCAGTCTTTACCCTATCCTATTAGTATTAATGCCAAGTGCCAAGCTAGGTATCGACAAGTATCAATTTTATAAGTCATTGGTTTGACTTGGGCAGGGTTCGAACTCCTGACCTGCCTTCCACATGGGAAGCCTGCACTCTTATAGGCCTGTCACACTATGACGTAAGGAGGTAATGTAAGCCGACGTAGGTGAATTTTGGTTATTACGTTGAGGTACGTTGAGTTATGTCATGCTTACGTTAGACTGATGTCGATTTACATCGAGTTACGTCAGGTTACTTCGAGTTACGTCAGCGCGCATCCAAGTTTTGGACATGTCCAAAACTTTCAATGCAGCTAGACGTAGCTCGACGTGATACAGTGACATTTGGATGACGTCACACTCACATTATGCCAATGTTAGACGTGCGGGAGGGATGCATCAGTGTTACGTTTTAGTGATGCACAGGGAGCAGGACTTTGCGGCTCACACCGGTGATGTTGGACCGACGCCAGTTGGTCGACGTTGACTGACGTCGGAGAGAATGGTTGTGTCGGACATGACAACGTTAAGCGACACTAAGCGGCTGCTACTGTCATGCTAGGCTCACGTCGCGCGCTGGGGTTTCGCTAGCCTCACGTTTACATAATTAATAATTCCTTTGACCTCTCTAATTGTCACAACGCTAGACCGACGTTATGCTCATGTCATTGACGTCCAATTTGTGCCCATATTTGCATATTACACTGAGATTTTCGACATGTTAAATTTATTTTCACGTTGTCCCTATGCTAGCGCGTTATGTTGTAGTGTGACAGGGCCATTACTGATTCGCCCCCAGGGTGGTTGGAAGATCTTTATTATTTGTTCGTTGATCAGTTTCATCAAATTGTGAGTAATCAATCATTGATTAGGGTTCTACATCCTAGCCACATCTGAGGTAAAATCAGGAAGTGTACCTCATTGTGATGCTGTATGTGTACTTTCTTAATGGGAAATGTTGCGCATAGAGCAGATTTCAAACCCACACTTCTTGCTAGTGTGCTAACCATTAACCACTTAGGTTCCCTGATGCAATCACCCTACCCACAGCCACCTGTCTACCTGGCTCCTTGCCTGAAAGGTCAGTGAAGACTTCTACACCCTGGAATTGTAAGTCGTTTAAATGGTTTACATCCATAACTTATTTTACGTTTACTGTAGTAGTCTGTACATGAGCTTCACGACCACGCGGTGGTGGCAGACACGACGTCGCACACCTATGCAGTTACACTGAGCTGCACTAGGTGGCGGCACGCTAGCCACCGGACAGAGCCCTGACTGGGCTGCCCTCTACTGTGTGTGGCTAGCACACCCTCCACCCACCTATAGAGGCGAAGTGGGACCTGGCGAGTTAGGGGGCAGGTCAGTTGACTTTGACGCCGCACAGAGCGGATAGGTTTTGGAATAAACCAGTTTGAAGCGTACTGTTACTATATCTTTTTTAAATATTTTTTTTATTGAGGCTGTATTTATTCTGTCCATAGCATGTAAGCCTGGGTACCCAGGCTTGTTTTCAATGCTGGCCAGCTGTAGTGTTGGTGTTGTCTTACCAAGCAGTAGCTGCTGATAAGTTTTTGATTGTCTGCATTTCAGTAGCGGATAGATAGTCCGTTGGTACGTTTAGGCATTCTTGGCGTTCTTCCGTGAGTGCGTGGCAGTGTGGAAGACCGTGGACCATCACATTTACGATGAGACGCATACAGGCAATAATACACTTACATACACAGGGCGAGTTTACCAACCATAGAACAAATAGCTTGTACAGAATCCTGGTCACAGCACCAGTGTCATGGAGGTGATGCAAATGGGAAATAGTGTACCTAGATTAGGATTCAAACCCACACTCTTTGCCATTCCGGGGCTAGCGTCCATACCATTAGCCTATCTAGGCTCCTTGATGCAATCACCATATCCACACCTGACTGTCTGAGTGGCTCTTGTCTGAAAGGTCAGTGCAGGCACTAAAATATCCTTATATCTTACTAGATTACTGTTTTCACATATTGTCATATGCTTGTGTAAATAATTGCACATTTTTCCTTACTTAAAGCTGCATAGTGCGATGCAAACATCAAATTTTCAAAACCAAAACAATTATCTAGATTTGCTTCTACATATCCAACTTAGATACTGATGCACTTATTAAACATTTGTTGCCAAATAGAACGGAATACTGAGGAAATTGAATAGAACCTGTTACTGCAGAAGCCTACGGTGTCTAGAGTTTTGGCGTGCTTGCCCAAATTAATTTTGCATGTTTGTACTTTAAATATCTCAAAAGTTAACCATTTGAAATAATAGTTACTCCAAACTAAACTAAAGTAGATTATAATGATCAATGTAATATGTTTATCTCAGAAAATGCCAGAAACTGAAAATCATTGGACTATGCAACTTTAAAGACAAGCGTATAGACTACATTGTCATTCCAGTGGTGTGGTTCATTGTGGGATGCGTCAAAGCAAAACAAACCCGCGAGAAGCACATGGCACATGCTAATACACTGGGTGCAGTTATGAAATGTGCTAGTTTCAGCTCATCTCAGCTCTTGTTTGAAACATAGAACACTAAAATAAATTAAGATATTAATCTTTTATCCAGCATTGCATTTACATCAATATAATCAGCACATCATATGCCATGTGCATTTAGATTTAAACAAATCTGGGCACTCAGACTAGTGTTAGAGCCATAGCCAGAGTCAGTTTTACTTATTTGATTCATGTTTTTATTTATATCCTATGGTTAATGACATATGTAGAAATAGAAAATGAGTAGGGTTAATCAGATATTGGTTATATATTTCTTTGAAACAAGTTTTTATTGACACATTTAACATTTTAATAATTAGAACAAGAATTACTTATGTCTAATCAATGGTGATGTAAATATCAGGCTGTTATGTGACTGAAATTGTATGTTTCTTAGCTCAAAATGCTTAATTATGGAGAGTTGTGTCTTAAACATATTCATTATATTATTATATTGCATAAATCCATCCATGGTTGTGCCAAATTGTTATGTATTTTTATTAATTTTGAATAAAATCTAAGTTTTGCCCTACGCGTATCGGCAAATTCAATGGCTGTATGCCTTTGCTTTGCTGCAGGGGCGTTTTCAGCGCATGTACAGTCGGAACAGTGATCTAGTTTCTTGATGCTAAGAAAAGACCTTATTCAGAAGTCTAACTCTTTGTAATAAAATAAATCGATAAAAAAAAGACTTCACCAGGAAAACAGATGCAATCTTTAGGAAATCTACTAAGACATCCATCTTTATTTATTTGTTATATCTACATAATATTATATGGGTCATTCTCATAACTGTGTACCACTTGTGTGAAGCCGAAAGTGAAAACTTTCCAAATAATGGCAAAAACATTCCAAATAATAGCAGAATCCATATTGATATGAAGGTTTATATTTTGTACATAAGTCAGAGCCGAATTCTTTTTCACTTTTTGATTTTGAACTTATACAAATTGAGAAAGCCATAAAAATTCACGGACACGGCATAAAATCACCCAGTATGTATCGCGATATATTTCTGATTAAAATACTTTAGTGCGACACTTAGCGGCACACTGGTATCAGATGGAATAACAGATCATGTCTTTATTGCTGGCACAGCATAAAATCCCCAGGGATCCATCTCAATATATATCAATGACATTATTTTAGTAAGCATCCATAACATCATTTTAACACACGCAACAAATTCAAACAAAGGCAAAAATGATTGTGTCTTACAAGAAAAAAGGTCTGAAAGAACATTTGGGTATATGCATAGTGTCGATATGCAAGCTTTCATCATTTTGCTTTAGCATAAATCATATGAGCATAGTTTTTCTTTTTTTTGGTCCATTAGTTGTTTAAGCAGGGGAAATTTCAGTCATAGACGACTGGTCTTCCTCATTCCACTGCTGGTCGATAGAAAGCCCGAGCCTATACCTTTACCGACCCAAGGGATTTTTAACCTCCCACACCACATAGACATGGTATGAGAGCAACCGGCCTTTGATGACACTGTAAGTTATACACAGTGGTGAAAATCCAAATTGGCAGAGCTGGGGGCACGTGGAATTGAACCGCCGACCCTCAGATTAGGAGTCTCACCTCGAAAAAAGTCAGACACTCTAACCACTCCGTCACAGAGATGCATTTTTGTGGGATAGATTAAATAAGCGTATTATTGCTAACATACTTAATATGCAGAATCAGCAACAATTAATTGACTTACTACCCCCTTTCCCGCCTTCGAAAAAGAAGAAGATGAAAAATAGGGCACAATTATTAACAATGGGACGTAGAAACCAAATATGTGGAACACAAAAGAGGAAAGTTTGTTTTATTTAACGACGCCTCTAGAGCGCATCGATTTTTATCATCGACTATTGGACATTAAACATATGGTCATTCTGACGTATTTCTTTGGAGGAAACCCACTGCCCCCACCTAGGCTACTCTTTCCGATAAGCAGCAAGGGGTCTTTTATATGCACCTTCCCACAGACAGGACAGCACACACCACAACCTTTGATGAACCAGTTGTGGAACACTGGTTGCAACGGAAAATAGCCCAAACTGCAAATGTGTCCACTGAACAGGATCGATTGGATTACCCACACCTTCACAGGTGGATGCTCTACCACCTGAGCTATGTCCCGCTCCCCAATATGTGGTACACAGTTTCTGAGAATGACGGATATATAGCTTGTTTTTGTGTGTGTAAGTATATTCCAACTATGTGCTCACGATGGCCACAGTGAGAGATGATGGTATTGTGTTACGGCTGCAGCTGGTGTGGCGTGGAAGAAGGAGCATAGCTCAACTTGTAAGCTGATGTATGTATATGGCTTTACTCATGAAGCAAACGCCTTTTACAACTCCACGGTACATGCGTCTAAAGCCCTGGTCACATACACATTATTGAACGTGGTTGAACGTAGGATAGATTAACATGGGTCATATGTGGTGTAAGTACGTTAAACTATGGTGAAAAACATTAAGGTATGGCAGGTTTGGTATGGATAAATATATTACGGCATGGATGCCGGAATGTTCAACTACGTTCAACTACGTTCAAGTATGTTCAAGTATTTCAACTACATTCAACTACGTTCACCTACATTCAACTACGTTCAACTACATTCAACTACGTTCAACTACGTTCAACTACGTTCAACTACGTTCAACCACGTTCAACTACGTTCAACTACGTTCAACTACATTCAAATACGTTCAAATACGTTCAACTACCTTTAACTATGTTCAACTATGTTGAACCATGTTCAACTACGTTCAACTACATTCAACTATGTTAGCCTCCACTACGTTGAACTACGTCCACAAACGTGTATGTGACCGGGCTTTAAGAACAATTAGAATAAAAGTCAATTATGGTCTTCGTTTGTAAATTGTCATGAGGGAAAAAGACACAAAAAAGACCCATAAAATCATACAAATTTAAAACTGTATTGCGATATAGTTTTAATTTGAATACTTCAATGTTGGACTTAGCGTTACCATGGTATGAGATCGAATAAAAGATGTTGCATCATGGTTTTTAATGCTGACACAGCAAAAAAAAATCACCCAGTATGTATCGCAATATATTTCTAATTAAAGTACTTCAATGCGACACTTAGTGGCACACTGGTATCAGATGGAATAACAGATATTGTGTCATGGTCTTTATTGCTGACATGGCGTAAAACCACCAATTATGCATCACGATATATTTCTATTAAAATACTTCAATGCGACAATTAGCGTCACCCTGGTATCAAATCGAATAACAGATGTTGTGCCATGGACTTTATTGCTCTCATGGCATGAAATCCGTCAGCATATATTGTGATATATTTGTTATTAAATTACTTCATTGCAATATTTAGCGTTACCCTGGTATCAGATTGAATAACAGATGTCGCATCGTGGTCTTTATTTCTGACATGGCATAAAATCGGTCAGTACGTGACGCGATATATTTTTTTATTAAAATACTTCAGTCCAACCTTTCGCATCAAATTGGTATCAGATCGAATAACGGATGTTGCGTCATGGTATTTATTGCTGACATGGGATGAAATCACTAAGTACCCACTGAAATACTAATTCACTGGGGTCATGGTGGGATGGTGTGAGATTGGGAGGGTGGGAGGGTTGGTTGTTTGGTTGGTTGTTGGAGTTTTACGTCCGAGCAACATTTATGGTCATATCAGTTTTTGTACAGATTTGTGGTTGGTTGTTGGAGTTTTTACATCCTGGCAACATCTAAGGTCATATCAGGACAGGTACCAACTTGTGACCGCACAAACTCATGGCAACTTTATAGTGCTGCCCCACTGGGAAATCAGGCTGCTGGCACCATGGCCCAGTATCCCACTCAGTCACATTATCCTGACACCGAGCTAACCAGTCCTTTCCCTATCCTATTAATGCCGGGCGCCAGGCTAGGAAGTGATGAGTATCAATTTTGTAAGTCATTGGTTTGACTCGACTGGGATTCGAACGCCCAATCTCCTCTATGCGAGGCCCACGCTCTACCGATCCGGCGACCACGCCCGGTGGATGGGAGAGTGGGAGGGTGGGAGGGTGGGAGAGTGGGAGAGTGGGATAGTGGGAGGGTGGAGGGTGGAGAGTGGGAGGGCGGGAGAGTGGGAGGGTGGGAGAGTGGGAGAATATGTGTTGGGTGGGAGGGGGGAGGGGGCTGTGAAGGTGGGTGGGCGGGGAAGATTGTGATCACAGATGCGGAATGGTAACAGTGTGGTGGGTGAAGCAGTCGTTTGTGCTTCTTAAGCTGAGTTGATAAATAAGAACACACACACACCTCCCACAACACACCTGTACACACATCTATACACGCTGACACACACAGGTCCTTAGTTACCCTCTTATGGCAATCCGAGGTCCTAACAGAGGCACCATTGAAAGCAGCACTTAGCCTACCTACCGCCCACCAACTTTCCTACTGCCATCCCAACCCCCTCCCCCACCCCAGCCCACCACCCACCCCCACAACCACAACCCACCCCACCCCAACCCCCTCCCACAACGAACTTAGCATCCACCCCCACCCCCACACCCCACCCACCACCACTCCATCATCAGCCATCACTCACCACCACCACTCTGAGTTGCGACGGTGCACATTCATGGCGACTTTATAGTGCTCCCCCCAGTAGGAGACCAGACTACTGGCACCATGACCTGATATTCCACTCGGTCACATTATTCTTATACTGAGCTAATGAGTCCCTGCCTTATCCTAGTAATGTCAAGCGCCAGGCTAGGTAGCGAGACGTATCAATTGTGTAAGTCATTGGTTTGACTCGGCTGGGGTTTTCGAACTGCTGACTTTTCACATGGGAAGCGTGCACTCTTTGTGATTTGGGTACTGTGTGCGGTATACTATAGATATATATATAGTACAGCACATATACTATGTTCTCTAAACTATATATACTTCATATTATATATATAATATATATACTATATATTCTATATATAATGTATATTATTAGATATACTGTATATTGTAGATACTATGTACTATATATACTACATATTATATATACTATATATATACTAGTATATACACTATATATACTATATATACTACATATACCATATAATATATACTATATACACTATGTACAATATATACATAGTATGTGTACTATTATACCATATATACTATATATGCTATATATACTATGTATATATACTATATATACTATATATATATACTATATATATTATACATATACTATATATACTATATATATATAATATACATACTATATATACTCTATATACTATATATATTAATATGTATGCTATATATACTATGGTTACTATATATACTATATATATGCTATGTATACTATGTATACTATGTATAATTTATATACAACATATACTGTATATATTATATCACTGTGAATATGGCCTATGCTGCCGACACGGCTCAAAGCAACCACCAATTAATTACAATCAATATATACTATATATACTATATATACTATATATACTATATATACTATATACTACATATACTATATATACTATATATATACTATATATACTATATATAGCATATATACTATATATACTATATATACTATATATACTGTATATACTATATATACTGTCGGGCCAAGTGACGACTAGATCGGTCGAGTTCAAGGTTCATTGATTAATTGCACATTTATATCGTTATCGGCGAATCGTTCCAGCAGCAATTTGAATCTCGTCCGATCTTTAACGGTCGATCACCATTGCTCGCCCGATCAGGCCAACGGAACACTGATATTTACTGTAGGTTTGTCTAGGGACAACGGACGACGGAAGCAAAAATGGTTTCATGTTGTCGACGTTCAACAGTGAATTCGCTTATATCCTATTATACTCGGACATGTTTGTCGAATGTGTCTGAGGCTTGTCGAATGTGTGCTGAAAATGTCTGTCGATAGTACATAGATCGTCTAGGCTAGTCGAATTTGTGCCGAAAATGTTTGTCGATAATCCCTGTGCAGGAAACTTGCACTCAGACAATAGCTGCACTCAGACAATAGCTGCTTAATTGTTTTCCTTAAGCCGATTAGCTGTAAGCAAGCCGCACTAAGCGGATTAAGCGGATTAGCCCGGACTACCTGCCTGATTATATATTTGAGCAAAGGTCAGCAACTTCATTGCGACATTTCGTATTTTTACGATTTCAAGGCAAGTTCAGGGACTGCTATGCGCAGCAGTACAGCGTCGGATGTGTGATCGGCAGGCTATCATATGATAGGATGCCAGGCACTGGGTATTGCTCTGACTGCGGACACCCCCACGACAAACAGGATCGAGTCGATTGCGCTCGGAAAAGCATCGACACACTGGCCGAACCAACGATGTCGACGCGCAGCGGCAAAGCCTCGGCAAAAAGCACGAAAACTTCAGCCGACCATTTCGAGAATGTCGATATGGATTCGACCACCTCAGCGATGTCGACACTCTCGCTGGACGACCGCGAAAGAAACGCGCGGGAGGCGATCGACAAGATTAAGGCTGAAATGCGCGTCGCCGACTTGGAGGACGAACTAGCCGCGTTGAAGGAAGAGCGTGACAGACGACGGAGTCGACGCGGGACGACGACAATGGAAGAGGGACGACGGGGAGGCGATCACACCTCCCACGCGCATTCGCATGACGACAGGACTACGGACGACCGTACAAGGACGACTGAAGCAGCCCTCCCTCCGCCATCGTGGACTCAAGGATTCGACCAGGATGACGGACACTCTTCCTATGGTCGTTCTCGTCGACACTCACGAGGGTCGAGTAGGAGGAGGAGGCGCTCGTCCAGGTCGAGCAGCGGGAGCTCTTCGCGTCGGAGAAGGAGTAAGTGGTCGCTGCGGAAGTATGGGCAAGGGAAAGACGTTAGGAAGATGAACGCCCACGAGCTGATAAAAGCATCCTGTAAATGGTGCTTGGACATCCCAAGCTTGACCGTGTCGGATTATAGGGCGTTCATTGAGCACGTAAGCTTTGTGTCAGCAAGATCGATGGATGACCCTATAAGGACATTGCGCACGTTGACCACGTCCTGGCAATACGCAAGCTCGGCGAGACCATCGGCTTCTCCGCTTTCTCAAAGACTCATCAGGACGAAAGCATAGAGCACTATGGCCCTCACAATATGAAGCAGAAGAAGGGCGGCCCCTGGCAACGCAGTGTCGGGAAGCACTCTCCTGGCCGGGGGGTATGTGGGTCGTGCTATGCCTGGAACAGCGACACGGGATGCACACACTCGGGCTGTCGATTCTCACACACCTGCTCCATGTGTGGATCGAAGTCACACACACGACAAAAGTGTAAGGAATGACTTAGGAAGCCGCGGGTTTTGAGAACCGATAATCGCCAGACTCCCGAGCGGGGCACTGCTACGGCTGACTCTGGTGCTGGTATGCTCGGCGTCACTGATCGTGGCCCTTTAGGCGCCAAGCCTGGCCACGCTGGGAAAGACTTTGGGACTATTTCCCCCGTTGTTAGTTACGCGAATACGCCTAGCCCCGCCGAGACTGACACTGTCGATCCTTGCCTCGATAACAATGTTCATTATACTGTTGTCAGTCCTTATATTACAGCTGGGGTCGATACAGTTAGTCTGGGGGAGACTAGGGAAAGCCGGATTCAGGGTGAATCACCTGGTGTTGGATTGCGCTGGTTGAGCCCAGCAGGTTCCAGTCGCAATGACCGCTTGTTCGTTGAGCAAGTCGAGGGGGGCAGCCTCCTAGTTCACATTAGGGAACTTGAAGGGGGTACGCCAGTGACAATTAAGGTCACCATAGAGTGTGTTCGGGGCTCTTTTGATTGTACTCACAAGATTGCCGGTGTCGCCACTCAGCTCAGACCATGTAGAGTCTTCACTGAGTTATTCTTGCGTGGTGACACCGACCCCGACTGGGTATACATCATGACCGGAGTTACTTTCGGTTTCCGGGTCATCAATCCCGGTTGTTCTGCTACCTACGTCCCTACTAAGACTCGCAGGAAGTCAGCCTGGGAGGGTGACATCATTGACAAGAAGTTCAGGGATGAGGAACGAGATGGTCTCATCTCTGCCGTCACCGCCCCCGCGTCCTGCACTCACGATGCATTCGTCGTCCCCAAGGACGACGGTGGTGGGCGCGTGGTCATCGACTGTAGTGTTCCTCCTGACGGTTCTGTCAATGGTTTCACGGACCAGGTATGTCTTAAGTTCTCTTACAAAGGTCTCGACGATGTGACAGACATGCTGGAACAGGGTGACGCTCTTGGTACTGTCGATATCAAGGATGCTTACAGGTCTGTCTCAATCCACCCCGAGGACCGCCACCTTCAAGGTCTCCGGTACAAGAGACCCGGTGACCGGGGTTTTTCTTACTTTCTGGACAACCGCCTCTGCATGGGCCTCTCTTCGAGCCCGTACATATTCTCGAAAATCTCCGACTTTATCGTGAGATGCTGTGTTCGGGAGGGAGTCGACCGGATAGTCAACTACCTGGACGACTTTTGTGTCGTGGGCGGAACTAGGCTCGAGGTCGAGAGGGCTCAGAGGAAGCTGATAGCGATCCTTAGACGGATCGGTTTCTTTGTGAGCTTCAGGAAAGTAAGTGAAGCCGACACCAAGGTCCGGTTCCTCGGGATCGATGTAGACTCCTTGAGCCTTGAGCTCAGTCTTCCCCAGGACAAGCTGTCTAAGACAATAAGAGTCCTTCACGGTCTTCAGGGACGTAGGAAAGCATCTAAGAAGGAACTCGAGCAGGTGGGGGGCCTGCTGGCCCACTGCTCTAAGGTCATTAGGGGGGGGAGGACATTCTCTAGGTGCATATACGACCTGATGGCCAGCCTGAAACAACCTCATCATAGAGCACGACTAGGCAAGGGTATAAGGGAGGACTTGGACTGGTGGCTACGCTTTGCGAGGCGATTCAACGGCAAGGCTAGGATCCTCGGGAAGTTCGCTCCAGTAATAGCAACTTACAGCGATGCTTCTAAGTGGGGATTCGGAGCCCTCCATGGTCACGACTGGCTGGTTGGCTCTTTTATCGACGGAGCCAACAAACCGCTCGTTTCCTATGCCGGCCACCACCACCTTCTCCCTCCACCTGACGTAGGCTCGTCCCACATCAACATTCAAGAGATGTGGGCGGTCTACGCAGCCTGCCTTCGTTGGGGTACAAGTTGGGCAAACAGCACGGTCATGATCGTGACTGACAGTGAGGTTGTTCGTGCAGCGCTGAACACGGGCAGGTCCAGATGCAAGGGGATCATGGTCTTCCTCCGTAAACTATTCTGGCTGGCGGTCGAGAACAACTTCTCGTTCAGCTCGGTCAATATCCGCAGTAGCGTAAACGTGATCTGTGACTCCCTAAGTAGGCTAAATAATGTGGATAGCGTTGATAGGATCAGGGCTGTGGATGTCAAGGGATCACTCTGCTGCAGCCACATATTTGATGCCCCTTTTGTTTCTTGCAGTGATATTGGCGCTGAAGGGCGAGCAGCAGGAATACCAGCGCCAGTCCTACGCAAAAAACTCGGCCATTACAAGGGGGGTGCAGATCCGGAAATATTTACAATATGTTAACCTTTTCCACTCCTCCAGGGCGCCAATCCCTTGTTCCTTGGAGCAGGTGGCCCTCTATGCTACCTGGCTTGCCCGCTCATTGAAATACCGCTCGATCCTTAACTACCTAAGCGGCCTAAACCACTTTTTAAGGATGAACGATGAGCCGCCAATAGACTACAAGGCTTATGTTCTTGCGGCTACCCTTAAGGGGATCCGTAGGGCCAAGGGCGACGCACCCCGCCAGGCGATGCCTCTGCTCCCACATATGTTGTGGAAAATCTTTTCTCTCCTTTCGGACAACCCTGGCCATGTAGCATGGAGGGCGGCGGTCCTCTGCTCTTTTAGGGGATTGTTCCGAAAAGCCCAGGTTACCATGTCAGACTCCACCCTCCTACGATCGGACTTCACATTCCATGACTGGGGGATGCTGCTGACTGTGCACCGTTCAAAAACAATTCAATTCACCGAACGTGTGCTTGAAATACCGATCGCCAGGTGTTGCGACACCACTCTCTGTGCGGTCCACTGGACCGAAAGGTATTTTAACCAGATCAGGGCGGGCCCATCTGACCCTGCCTTCCGCATACCATGCGCGGGGGGGGGGGGAGGTTCTCCTCTCCATTTCCATATGCCTGTTACCAGGAGACCCTCAAGATATTCTCCACCAGGGCTGGCTTTGACGCGTCCACCCTCTCGTCTCACTCCTTGAGGAGGGGAGGCTGCACCTTCCTGTCCATGTGCGGGGCCACAATCGAAGAATTGAAGGTCAGGGGGGACTGGGCCTCTGAGACTGTCTACAGTTATTTGAAGACTCCCCTCAGGGTTAGGATAGTGAATGACTTGAGGGTGGCCGCGGCACTATGCTCGGAGGATGCGAGTGTGGGGTTGGGGGGAGACGCTTAGGCGTCTCCTTTGGCCCTTTTTATTGTGCATGCCCTAGACGCTCAATAAAGTGTCCGACCCAACACTCATCTCTTTCCTTACTCTATTACATAGCCTAACTTTATAGGATGTATAATGAATTATGCAGATATAAAAACAGGCGACGTTTCATTATTATTTATTATTTCGTATACTTTGTTATTTATATTATTGTCCAATTGTTGACCTGCCCGGGATTTGCCCCGGCTAGCCGGGCCCGAGCGCCACCACCGGGTGATATCTGCCCCGGGCAGTCACTCTGCCTCCATATTTCAAACTTTACCGGTCTGCCCTTTTTATTGTGCATGCCCTAGACGCTCAATAAAGTGTCCGACCCAACACTCGTCTCTTTCCTTACTCTATTACATAGCCTAACTTTAAATGATTCTAAAAAACAAACCTAAGGTCATCTGACCCAATCCTAGTATGAGTTATTGAATAGACGTGGCAGGGCGTGGTGGGTGGGCCCTCGCCCACGTCTAACCGAGGCTCCTACCTCGGTAAAACAATAGTTATCCATCATCTATACCCAGGTAAGATTCGTCTAACTAATCTATTTTACCTCGGTATGCCGGCTCTGGCTAGCCGTAGGCTAGGGAGACCTTTACGTAATAGCATTTTTATCCTGATATTCCTGTTTGTTATTATTATGTTGTGATCAAGTCTTATTTATGTAAATGGAAAAACGATTTGTATGACCAATAAAGAGAAAAAAGTTTTGGTTTTTTGTACCTCTTTCTTTTTAGTTGGCGAGTAGCCTCTGTGCTATCGGCTGAGGCTTCTCTAGTCGCTTGTGATAATGTCTAGCAAACGATCTAGCGGTCTTCCATCCGGCGTGAGCTAGGATCCGTTTAACGGAGATGCCTAGTAATCTTGCCTTGGAAACCATTGCACCCCGTGTAGAGTGCGATGAATATCTGTCTGTATTGACTCCAGATAGTTTTAACACATTCTTGGTCCATCTGGCGAGGGTATCCCTGGAAATGGCCTTGTGTGGCTTAATAAAGCTCACCAAAAGTTGTCTTGAGTTTCTTATTAACCTTGTCTTGGATATATAATTCCGTATCGCGGAGACTACACATAATTTACGATCCTGTGTGAAACTCGTGACACCGATTGTGGAAAGGGGGTCACCTAAAAGATTTGATTTTAATAAAGTCGTTAAATCAAATGTTGCTTCCTTGTTATCAATTTCCAGACCATTGAGTGACAGGGCGACTATAGTTTGGCCCCTGTGTCCTGTGACGAGGAGAAGCAACACTGCTACTTTGAAACCTAATAGCTTAACGTCCAGAAATTTATTTTCTGGCCATTTCTTGAAAAGGTTGAACACAAGAGAAACATCCCAAAACCTATTATATTTGGGTTTAGGTGGATTCCTCTGATAAATTGATCGTACGATCCAACAAATAACATGGTGTTTACCCATTGTTTGTCCATTAACCCGAAGTAGGATTATTGACAGAGCACATCTGGCAGCATTGATCGCGCCATATCCTAGACCTTCGTCCTCTAAGAAACGTAGGAAGCGTCCTACCTGGGATACTGTGGGATTCATTGGCTTCACCTTCTTAAGCAAGCAATAAATACCCCATTTCTTTAAATAGGTAGTATACATTTTAACCGTTCCTTTCCTCCACGCATCATCAACCAAACGCTTTTGTGTAATTTTGTCCAAACCGAATTGTTCCAAGTACTTATTTAGAAAAGGAATGCCACCAACGGAGTTGTCGACACGTTTCCGTGGCGTTGTAGTGGTCCCTGATGCTTCAGGTTTCCTCGGAATCTTGGGAAGCGTAGGCTGCTTTTGGCTGTGGCTAGTAATCTCGGTAGCCACGGTTGAGTGTGCCATTCGGGGACGATGAGGATGGCGTGTGTTCCCTCCATTTGTATCTTTCTGGCGACTTTGCTAATGAGAGTAAAGGGGGGGGAAATGTAAAAGAAATGATGTTGCCACTTTAGTGAGAAGGCATCGATGTGCCAAGCATTTGGTTCGGGGTGCCACGAAACATATTTCTCGAGTTTAAAGTTATTACGCGAAGCAAATAAATCGATATGAGGCGAGCCCCAAGTGTGACAGATGTGTTTGAATATGGATGGATTTAGTGACCACTCTAAGTGATCATGGAAACTGGCGACTCATTCTGTCAGCAAGACAATTCTGCGTGCCTGGAATGTGTGTCACAGTTAACCAAACGTCAAAGGTTTGAGCCCAGTTCCAAATGAGTAGTGCGATTTCATTACACTTGATTGATTTTGTACCTCCCATATTCCTGACATAAGCCATTGCTGTGGTGTTATCCGTGAGGATACGTACATTATTTTGGGGGACTTTAACAAGGCTGGTTAAACCTAAATAAATGGCCCTTAATTCTAAAACGTTAATATGATCGGGTAGTTCCGATTCTAGCCATCTGCCGCCCGTTGCTACATCATTTCGATGTGCCCCCCACCCTTGGAGAGAAGCGTCCGTGGTAACAGTAGTATCGGGCTCCCCCATTCTAATGGGTTTGGGAGATTGATCAAAGTGCTTTAGCCACCAATGAATGTCGGCAAGGCCGTTTGCAGAAATAAACATGGTCTTTTCAAAGTTTCCCTTTGCTCGGGCCAGAGCTAGATTCTTATCAATTTCAAGTGATTTAATGTGTGCCGCTCCGTATAGAATAGCTGGGCTATATGAAACCATGATACCGATAAGGACTGCGACCTGTCTAATCTTTGGCCTAGAAATGTCTAACAGCTGAATCGCTGTGTGGTAAAGCTTATCTTTCTTTTGGCGTGTAAGCGAACCGGTCATAGCCGTGGTGTTTAAAATGAAACCTAGACACTTAAGCTCCTTTGTAGGAGAAAAGACGGATTTCTTGTCATGTATGAAGAAACCTAAATTTGCAAAAATTGTACACAAATCTTGAACGGCGAGATCACATTGTGTGAAAGATTGGCCCATAATGAAAGAATCATCAATGTATGGAAACATACAATGACCTAGTTTTGCCATGTGTGAAAAAATTGGTTTCAACAGCTTAGTAAAAAGGCGTGGTGCACAGGCCAAACCATTTGGTAGGCAGGTAAATTCAAAAAGCTGGCCATTCCAGAGGAACCTTAAAAACTTTCGATCTATGTGGTGAATAGGAACCGTATAGTACGCATCTCTCAAATCCACACTCGCTAGCCAACAATTTGGGGTAATTAAATCACGAGCTGTTTCTAAGGAAAACATTTTGAAATGTTTGTATTCAATGATTTCATTTAATTGGGTTAAATCTAAAATCAATCGAATGGTGCCATCTGGTCTAGGAGTGGAGAAGATATTTGAAATAAATTCACCTTCAGTATGTTCAACTCTGTTGACAATGCCTTTAGCTTCAAAAAGTAAAACTTGTTGATCGAGCTGAAACTTTTCTAGCGAATTAAATTGATAAGGAAAAGGAGCTCTTTTCTGGAAAGGCAATTGTGTGAAAGGAATATGAATGCCTTTAACAATACTAATAACCTCTGGGTTAGTGGTTAACTGTTGCCATTGATGTAAATAATTAACAATATTGCCTGCTTGAGAAAAGCTTACTTCAGTTTGTGTTTCCTCCGTGACCATTTCAGGGTCAGGAGGTTGGAAAGTTTGTGTGGCGTTCTCTACTTGTTCCCTGGTTTGGGGAACTGTGGTTTGGGAACGAAGTCTCTCTTGTAGCCGCGGTTTGAGGCTTGTCTGTCGCCTCGACCTCTTCCCCGCTGGCTGAACGGGAAGGACGGTCCGCCCCTGAACGGCCTTCCTCCTCTGCGGAAGCGAAAATCCGTCCTAGCCCGTCTGAACCCGGCTGGGTTTTGGAATTTACGGGCCTTTGCTTCGGTGTTCTTAGCACTCTTGTAGTCTACCTCCACCTGCTTGTAAAGGTAAGCCAGCTGACCCCCAAACATCTTGGATTTATCCAGAGGTTTGCTTTTGATGGGGGTAGGTCCTGAATACACAGTGTATTCTTTGCCGTCATGATCTGTTACTTTCTTTGAGCGTGCGACTTCTTTGCCCGCATCGGTGGTGACCGATTTGAAAACATTTTCAAATCTGCGATGAGTCATGTAGTTACTCGCTGCTGCGAGTAGGGCAATGCCCCGGTCCATAACCCGAGCCAAAGACGAGAACTTGGTCTCGGTTTGCATTCTGTTAGCGACAGGGATAATGGACGTCAAGGCCCCCAAAACTGCCTTATGGATAACGCAGAGGGCAGTTTCGTACCGGCGACGCTCGTCCGACAAATGGATGCCCGCATCCATCTCCTTAGACACTGTAGCGGGGATACCCTTGACTCCAGAGATCTGTTCAGTCAATTTGTTGATGACTTCCACTGGCTTAAAGGTGGTGAAATGGCCATTCACCGTTTTGCGCATCATAGTAGTGGTACGCACCTTGTTGGCTTTCTTTTTGACAATGTTCTTGCCTACTTTAGCCCCTATTTTGGCGTAAACGCCTGCGCGTTCCGTATCAGAATCAGACTCCGTGGAAGAAGAGTCGTCTGACGAGTCCGAGGACGAGTCTTTCTTTTTCTTTTTCTTGGACTTTTTGGAGCGCTTAGTGTTAGCCTTCTTGGTGAACTCGTCTCCCGAGCTGCTAACCGGGCGACGTTTCTTGCCGCGCGCTTTCGGTTTCGGAACCTCAGGTGCCGAAACCGTGTCTTCCTCGTCGTCCGAGAAGTCTTCCCAATCCTCATCAGGGATTTGGGAAGGGTCTACAAAGGTATGAGCCTGGAATTGGCGCATTTTCTCCTCCACCATAGCCGCCATCTTAGCCTCCCAACCAACAGGTTGAGGGGGCTGATCACTGTCCTGATCAGAGGCATGTGGCCCGGGCTGTAGGGACGGCGGAGCCGTAGCCGGTGGTGACGAATCGTAATCCGTAGGAGGGACGCCGACCGCTGCAGCGGGCGTCTTATTCCGGCGAGTGGCCATCGGTTCCTGTAACGAAATAAAGCGTTACTAAACCGGGATCATCTCAACTACACAAGTGTAAGCCAGTAAACTGGGTTGAGGAACAAGGTACAGAGAACGTGTATTCCAACGTGTCAGTACAGGCGTGAAGCTAAATTTTGCCGTAGGTGTGTGGTAACGAAACCAACCAAACGGGGGGTATCGATCGTGAGATCGCCCCCTCTCTCTGTTCCGTACACTTCTCCCACCCGTGGCTACAGCGCCAACAAGTTGGAGAAAATATTATGAAACTCGGAGGTTCGCCTTAAACCGGTCTGGGGTGTTTATAAAAAACACCCAGAAGCATCCCCACCATCATCCTCTATTAGGATCCGGGAGACTTTTCTTAGGAAATGAGCAACTCGGGTTGCCATTTCTCCCTGTCTGAAAAACAGGTGTCGATAGAACTGCAGTATCGGTTTCGTTAGTGCCAGCGGCACCCAAAGTTCTATCCGTAAGTTAGAAAACACGTACAAAGTCCAAATTGGACGTGAGAAAGTTCTGAACTTTCATACGGTGATGCTATAAAGCATCATAAACAAAGTAGGCTAATAAAAGGTACTTACTTTTGAACAAAACTGGAAGCGCTAGGCGCATGTTAGGCGCGCATTGGTATTCGTTGATGGACGGCAACGGTCGACGAGGGTTGGCGGAGCACGTCATTGCACGTCCAAAGTTTTGTGCTTGCACAAAACTTTGGATGTGCGATGACGTGCAGGTGCCAACATTATGGCGACGTTAGGGGCACATTGAGATATGTTAAAACGCGCTGGAAGATTGTTATGCGAACGGTAAGCACACGCCGCGTGCGCATGAGGCTCGTTACCACATGTTGCGCCAAATGGTTGCTTTTTGTTGTTTTACATCCTACCAACATCTAAGGTCATATCAGGATGGCATGCCAAACTTTTACCACAACATCGGCCGCACGCTACCAATACGTTGCGCTGACACCGAAAAGTTTGACGTCTCTCGGCGATTAAAAGTGATTTTGCGCATTGGCGGTGCGCCGGCGAGATACGTCGTAGTGTGACAAGGCTATTAGGTTATATCAGGACGTGTACTGAAGCCAGTTCACGGTCAGGCCTCGGTTCAACATCCTCTACAGCTCCGTCCAACTAAAGCCCGCCTGGGCCAGCTTGGCAAACAAGCAGAAAGCACACACACACACGCGCACATACATACACATACATACAGCGACCAGCACTGCTCCGTCTCCCACCAGCCCGTCCTCCGTCAGCCCGGCCTCCATCAGCCCGGCCTCTGTCAGCCCAACCTCTCTCAGCCCAGCCTCTGTCAGCCCCGCCTCCGACATCCCAGCCTCCGTCAGCCCCACCGCCATCAGCCCGGCCTCCATCAGGGACGCCTCCATCAGCTCCGCCTCTGTCAGCTGGGTCCAACGAAAGAACGCCAGGGCCAGCTTGTCAAACAATCAGAAAGCACACACACACACGCGCACACACATGCATACACCCATATACACACACATACACACAGCGACCAGCACTGCTCCGTCTCCCGCCAGCGCCTGTCCACAGCCTCCGTCAGCCCGGCCTCTGCCAGCCCTGCCTCTGTCAGCCCCGCCTCCATCAACCCTGCCTCCATCAGCCCACCCTCCATCAGCCCAGCCTCCGTCAGCCCTGCCTCTGCCAGCCCCACCTCTCTCAGCCCCGCCTCCATCAGCCCTGCCTCTGTCAGGGTCGCCTCCATCAGCCCCGTCTCCGTCAGCCCCGCCGCCATCAGCCCCACCTCCATCAGCCCCACCTCAGTCAACCCCGCCTCTGTCAGCCCCGCCTCAGTCAACCCCGCCATAGTCAGCCAGCCTCCATCGCTCTCTACCTCTGCCTATCTCTGCACCCTCCCTCTCTCTCTACTATCTCCTCTCTCTCCGCTTTTCCACGTCTCTCCCTCTCTCTCTCCATCTCTCTACCTCCCCCTCTCTATTCGCCTCTCCATCCATTTCTCTACCTCCCCATCTCTCCTTCTCCACCTCTCTCCCCCCTCTCTCTGTCTCCCTAACCCTCCCCCTCTCTCCATCTCTCATTCTGTCTCTCTCTCTCTGCTGCCGTATCTAAGTCTAAGTCGAAGTAGCAGCGACTCAGTGAGTAGGAACATCGCCAGTTGGCGGCGGCCGTCGACCAATCAGCGGCCAGTATATGTTCCACGACTGGTTCCCGCAGTCCCCCCCTCCCCCACCCCCCATTCCCCTTCCTTTTACCCTCCTCTCCCCACCGCGCCTCTCAACAGCGCATAAACCCACGCGCCGCCATACTAGCACAAGTGTGAGGCGCCCCTCACTGAAAGGATGTGGTATAAATGGTAATCCGCGGCCAGGCGCGACAACACACCCACAACCCGCGACCAGCTGACAATCAGGGCCCGGGAGAACCAGCGCGCCTACCGGTGTCCTCGTCCTGCCGCTGCCGCCGCTGTGACCGCCCGGCGCCCCTTGCGCCCGTAGCGGTAGGTAACCTCCAGCCGCCGCCCGCCGCCCGCTGCCCGGTCCCCGCTGCCCGGCCCCCGCTGCCCGGCCCCCGTCGCCGACGGGAAAGAAGGGGGAGGGGGGGGGGGGGGGGGGGGGAGGACCCTCCCTACGGCACCGCCGCCCGCCCGCCACCGCCGCTAGATGGCTCTGCGGGCACCTGGAGCCGATACCTCACGGAGACGGGACGTCATTTGTCAGTCGCACACTTGTAGTCGGCGTGCGGTGGAGGTGGTTCCGGTACGGGGCGGTGAGCTGAAAGTGCGTCTATAGACAGCTGTCTGTACCGGTGTGCGCTGCCTGCCTGCCTGCCTACTACAGCATGTATAACTAACTACACAAGTGTGTGTGTGTATATATGTATAGATCACACATGATATATAACACATACATGGCACATTACGCCTTAAAGCAATATTCACCAGCAGCTTAAACTGGATGTGTCATCACCATCACTACCCGTGACACTGTTGTGAATTATCCCCTCCTCTCTCTACCTCTCCGCACTCCAGTGTGGGTTGGACCGCAGCAGTGACTTGACTGACTGACTGACTGAGCCACTGCCTGCAGGAGGAAGGAACCAGTAGATGGTTGGTATCATTGCAGACAGCTCTCTATCACTATCACCACCAACCACCAACCAGCATCAGCTGCCACACTCTCCGATCCAAAGGAGGAAGGAACCAGTACATGGTTGGTATCATTGCAGACAGCTCTCTATAACCACCAACCACCAACCAGCATCAGCTGCCACACTCCCCAAGCCACAGGAGGAAGGAACCAGTAGATGGTTGGTATCATTGCAGACAACTCTCGATCACTACCAACCACCAACCAGCATCAGCTGCCACACTCCCCAAGCCACAGGAGGAAGGAACCGGTAGATGGTTGGTATCATTGCAGACAGCTTTCGATCACCACCAACCACCAACCAGCATCAGCTGCCACACTCCCCGAGCCACAGGAGGAAGGAACCAGTAGATGGTTGGTATCATTGCAGACAACTCTCTATCACCACCAACCACCAACCAGCATCAGCTGCCACACTCCCCGAACCACCACCACCACCACCACCACCACCACCATCACCACACACAGCCGGTGCTCTGGTGGTAGTATCGTAGTAGCGGCGCGCTGGTGATTCACACAATCAATCCGGTCCTGTCACCCTGGAGGAAGCAGGATTGCGCTGTACGCTTACCACCGGAAGTGGACGGACATCCGCAGGTAAGTAGTTGGCGGGGAACAACTGATCAGCTGATCAGCCCGCACCACCGGAAGCTTTATTTTTGGTGTTTAAAAAAAAGTCACAACCCCCCCCCCTCCACTCGCCTATTCTCTCTCTAATTCGAACGATAGTTTTATATATATTTATAATACCAAACGGTGGTTAAGTTCTGTAGGGTCGTTCTGATAACTACTCCTCTGTTAATCGGTGCTGCCAACACGCACCATCATACTACACTGATGCTTCGCCATGTATGGGTTGATTGATTGATTGGTGGTTTTGTTTTTAATAGCATATCTTTTTTGCCCAAATGTACACAATTCATAGTAATTTTGAATTTAAAAAAAATTGGATTTCATATTAATTTTGATGGTTTTTAATAACTTTGGTCACTTCGACCAGACTCTCATTGTGAATGCCTTAACACAATATTGGTCCAAGGGTTGATATGGAGCCTACCTTTAAGCCATGCAAAGCATGGGTTAAAGCTAGTATAATATAATCCAAAGCCACCCTGCCGTGTGTATCATTGGACACGCTGGCCGAATCTGTAGTAGAGCCCGGCCCCCCATGCGGGAGGTCGCGATTTCGATTGCCAATTTTTGTGAGTCAAGCCAATAACTTACAAAAATTGATACTTGTTGCTTCTGAGCTTGGCACCCGACATTAATAGGATAGGACAAGGACTGGTTAGCTCAGTGTTAGGATAATGTGGACTGAGTGGGATATCGGGTCAGGGTGCTGGTGGCCTGATTTCCCAGTGGGACAGCACTATAAAGTCACCATGAGTGCACACTGTCACAAGTCAGTACCCGTCCTGATATGACCTTATATGTTGCCAGGACATAACATTCCACCAACCAACGACGTGTGAATGTGCGTGTGTGTGTGAGGGGGTGGGGGTTCTTTGACAGGAGGTGTGTTGCCGATTTGAACAGAACAGGCAGGGAGGCAGTCAAGTAGGCACAATCTAATTTAAGAGGAAATCAGGAGCATTTTAATGTTACCACCACTAAAGTGCCCATAACCCCCCCCCCCCCGCCCAGTTCGCCGTTTCCAAGGTGCCACGTACGTAGGCATTATCCATATGGCGAACAACCCCACGATATGTGTTGCATAAGAACTTATGCGAATACAAATTAACGGAACTACCGATATATATATATATTTCCTGTTATACCGGCCTCGTTAGAAGTTCCCCCTACCGGCGTTAAACCTTATTACATCCCCGTACGCTGTGTAAATCGCATGAAAAGTATATACACTGTAGTTATATAAATATATATATTCATATATATGCATACATATGCATACATAAATATATTTATATGTGACCGGACGTGGTGGCCAAATCGGTGTAAGAGCGCATCCTTCCCGTGCGGAAGGTCAGGAGTTCGAATCCTGGACGAGTCAAACCAATGACCTACAAAATGGATCACTTGTCACTACCTAGCCTGGCGCTTGGCATTACTAGGATAGGACTAGGACTGGTTACCTTAGTATCAGAAAAATGTGACTAAGTGGGATATTGGGTCATGGTGCAGGCAGCCTGGTCTCCCTCCCAGTGGGCAACACTATAAAGTTGGCATGAGTCCGCACTGTCACAAGTCAGTACCCGTTCTGATTTGATCTTAGATGTTGCCAGGATTTAAAACCGTAAAAAACAAACAATACATATATATATATATATATATATTATATATATTTTATATATATATTAATATTATATATATATATATATATATATATATATAATTATTATATATATATATATATACCACGGTACAGTTATGTTTGTTTCCATTAACAGTTGGCTAAGATTTGGCGCTGTACAATTTTACTGGTGTTTCTTGAGGTTTCAAGTATCAATTTGAAGATTTGGGGCTGTACAATTTTACTGGTGTTTCTTGAGGTTTCAAGTATCAATTTGAAGATTTGGCGCTGTACAATTTTACTGGTGTTTCTTGAGGTTTCAAGGATAAATTTTAAGATTTGGGGCTGTATAGTTTTGCTTCTGTTTCTTGAGGTTTCAAGCATAAATTTAAAGATTTGACACTGTACAATTTTACTGGTGTTTCTTGAGGTTTCAAGTATCAATTTGAAGATTTGGCGCTGTACAATTTTACTGGTGTTTCTTGAGGTTTCAAGTATCAATTTGAAGATTTGGCGCTGTACAATTTTACTGGTGTTTCTTGAGGTTTCAAGTATCAATTTGAAGATTTGGCTCTGTACAGTTGTGCTGGTGTTTCTTGAGGTTTCAAGTATCAATTTAAAGATTTGACACTGTACAATTTTACTGGTGTTTCTTGAGGTTTCAAGTATCCTGTACAATTTTACTGGTGTTTCTTGAGGTTTCAAGTATCAATTTGAAGATTTGGCGCTGTACAATTTTACTGGTGTTTCTTGAGGTTTCAAGTATCAATTTGAAGATTTGGCTCTGTACAATTTTACTGGTGTTTCTTGAGGTTTGAAGTATAAATTTGAAGATTTGGCGCTGTACAGTTGTGCTGGTGTTTCTTGAGATTTCAAGTATACATTTTAAGATTTGGTGCTGTACAGTTTTGCTTCTGTTTCTTGAGGTTTCAAGTATAAATTTTAAGATTTGACGCTGTACAGTTGTGCTGGTGTTTCTAGAGGTTTCATATATATTTTGAAGTAAATTTTAAGATTTGGTGCTATACAGTGTTACTAGAGTTTCTCACAAGTCGGTACTCGTTCTGATGTAACCTTAGATGTTGCCAGAACATAAAACTAAAAAAAAAGAATCTTTGTGTTTTCCTGGCAGCAGAACAGGTTATGGCAGAAGCCACAAGTCACCTTGGATAAAGGCTCTGTCACACCTCGCCGGATTGGGGAAATGGAAAGAAACCAAACAAAGTCTGTTCATATCTGGCAAAGTCCGGTGTGTGTCCGTTGGATATCTGTTGATAGCCATTGATATCCAGCCTGATCCATTACAAGTTTTGAGCATGCACAAAACTTGTAACGGATTGCGCCGGACTGACATATGCGGTTATTATCCGTTACCATCCGTTCCCCATCTGTTACCCGTCCGTTCCCCGTCCATTACTGTCCGTTCCCGGACGTTTAATGGATATGTAATGGACCGTCCATTACCGTCTGTTACCCGTCTGTTACATAATCAATATATTTCACTCCGAATCACACCGGACTGGAATATGTTTGTCCGACTCTATCGATTTCCTCAATCCGGCGACGTGTGGCAGGGGCTATGAATCTTCATGGGCCTGGTTGTAGAGCAGCCTGGGGACATAATATTAATGATTGCCATTCTTTACTTCGCTACGCTTTCTCATAACTCAAATGGCTCACTGGGACACCACTGGTGGCTTTCTACACAGTATTAGTGATTGCGACTTTCTCATACCTCAAATGGATCCCGGGGGCATCACTAGTGGCTTTCTACACAGTATTAGTGATTGCGATTCTTCACATTGCTTCACTTTCTCATAACTCAAATGGCTCACTGGGGCATCACTGGTGGATTTCTACACATTATTGGTGATTGCGATTGTTCACTTCGCTTCACTTTCTCATAACTCAAATGGATGACGCAGGCACAACTGGTGGCTTTCTACACAGTATTAGTGATTGCAACTGTTCACGTCGCTTCACTTTCTCATACCTCAAATGGCTCACTGGGGCAGGACTGGTAGCTTTCTACATAGTATTAGTGATTGTGACTTTCTCATAACTCAAATGCCTCACGGGGGCACCACTGGTGGCTTTCTACACATTATTAGTGATTGCGATTCTTCACTTCGCTTCACTTTCTCATACCAGCTCTTGCCGTCTTTCCCTGTTCTCCGCATCCCTCTGGGAGTCGGCAAACATCCAGTCCTGTTCAGAATGGTCGGGTGTAGGAGTTTCATGTCCTGGCAACATCTAAGGTCATATCAGGATGGGTACCGACTTATGACAGTGCACACTCATGCTGACTTTATAGTGATGCCCCACTGGGAAATCAGGCCACCAGCAGCATGACCCGATATCCCACTCAGTCACATTTATCCTGACACTGAACCAACCAGTCCTTGCCCTATCCTAATAGTGCCGAGCGCGCTAGGAAGTATCAAATTTTAAGTCATTGGTTTGACTCGATCAGGGTTCGAACCCACAAACCCATGCGTTCGGATCCCCTGATCTGCCAAAACAGGAGACGGACGCTCAACTCATTTGGCCATCCAGTCTGGTATCATGGGGCTGGTTACTTGTAATGCAGCTTTAGGGCATTGCAATTCTTCACTTCGCTTCACTTTCTCATAACTCAAATGGGTCACTGGGGCATCACTGATGACCTTTTACACCTTTCCCTGTTCTTCGCAATCCTCTGGGAGTCGTCAAATATCCAGTCATGTCCACTCTTCAATGTTCTCATCCCACCTGTTCTTCAATTCTAACCCTTTATCGTTGTTTTGGGTGGAGTTTTTAGTTGCGTTGGAGTACTGAAGGCTGCAAATCTGCAGCACTATATGGGAACTGCCGAATGCGGTGCCATGCAGCAGTGAGTTAGGTTCCGATGGGCAGTGGTCGATGGGTAGTGGTCGGAGACATGATGGAGGGAGCAGGCGGGTGGTGGGTGGGCTGGTGGGTGGGCGGGTGGGCGGCCCGGGTCGAGGGTAAAGACAGATGTTTACATGGTAGTGGCGCCGTTAATATGCACTCATTATTATTATGTGGAGTATAAAGCATTTATACAAATATTATTATTATCTACCGTCTTCGTATATCTAATTCCCCTACATGGGATTCGAACCCTCAACCCACAAGCCGGCGCGCTGGGCGGTGCTCGCGTCAGTGACTGACGCTTTGGCCGCTGATTGGCTGCTGCTGGGGAGTGAGGGGAGTCGCCTACCCCCCACCTTCTCTGGTCGGGTAGGGTTATCGTCCATTTGCCTATGATATCTAGCTTAAAAATGTTAGTTGAATAAAGGGGTAGGTAGGTCTATTAGGGGCCGACCAGAGTGCTACTCAATCCAACTCCTGTCTTGTGTCTTAATAACTAATAATTATTATTATCCTCTTCTTTGATGCAGGCTTGTGGTAGCCTATACAAAGCTTGTAGCTCTCAGATCTAGTGGTATGCAGCCTCGAGATCGTACAGGAATGTTTCTCTGGCCCAGGCCCTGACCAGCGCATTCTTGAATTGATTTATGGTAGCTGCTTCCACCATTGTCACGTGGGTTAGGAGCAGTTAGTCAGTAATAGGTCAGCACCGGAAGTCCCCAAACTAACCTCATGGCCGCCATTACAGATGCGCTGGCTAGGCTAGTGGTTGAAACTGGTGTAGGCACCACACGGTTTGTTGGTTGGGGGTTTTAGATCTTGGCAACTTCTAAGGTCATATCAGGACGGTCGTGAGTACGCACTGTAACAACCCGGTATCTATCCTTATATGACCCTAGATGTTTCCAGGACGTACAACTCCAACAAACCTTCCGTTGCTCCTAGGAAGTACAACAACAAACAAAACAAATGCACTCATGGTGACTTTATAGTGCTGCCCCACTGGGAGACCAGGCCACCAGCACCATGGCTTGATTTCCTACTCAGTCACATTATCCTAACCAGTCCTTACGCTATACTACTAATGCCAAGCGCCAGGCTAGGTAGCGACAAGTATCAATTTTGTAAGTCATTGGTTTGACTCGGTTGGATTTTGAAACTCCCAAACTTCCGCAGGGGAAGCCTGTGCTGGGACAGCGGGACGTAGCTCAGGTGGTAGTGTCCAGCTGTGAAGGTGTGGGTCATCCGATCGATGCTGATCAGTGGAGAGATTTGCAGTTTGGGCTATTTTCCATTCCAACCAGTGGTCCACAACTGGCTCATTAAAGGCTGTGTTATGATGTGTTGTCCTGTCTGTGGGAAAGTACATATAAAAGACCCCTTGCTGCTTATCAGAAAGAGTAGCCTATGTGGCGCAGAGAGTTTCCTTTTAAAAAAAATGCCAGAATGACCATATGTTTGATATCCAATAGCCGATGATAAAAATGAATGTGCTCTAAAGGCGTCGTTAAATAAAACAAGCTTTACTTTTGGGAAGCCTGCGCTCTACCGATTCGGCCACCACATCAGGTCACATCACACAGTGTAGTACCAGTTCCATACCGTCAAGTGTAACCTGGTAACCTGCCTGCTTACTTATGTTCGCCAGCTGCAAGTAACATCACTCACCTACTCGGTTTGTTCAGACGCAGACGCAGAACTTACCTACAACAGGAAACAAAACGTATGTTGTTCACACTGCTCATGATTATGATAGCAAGACTAGTGTAGTGATTCAATCATCTTTGTCGCGTGGAAACCAGTTAACATTTCACATATAACGTGTTCAACGTGATCTAGAAGAGCTGCCACATCAATGTTAAAGTTGCATAGTCCGATGGTTTTGAATTTCTGTATTTTTTCTGAGATGAATATATTATTAGATCGAGCACTAGTATCTACTTTACATTAGTTCAAAGTTACTTTTATTTTAAATGGTAAACTTTTGAGATATTTTGAGTGCAAACATGGAAAATTAGTTTTGGCAATCTTGTCAAAACTCTGACACTATAGACTTCTGCAGTAACAGGTTCTGTTAAATTGACTCAGTATTGCCTTCTATGCAGAAACAAATGCTTAATAAGTGCATCAGTATCTGACTTAGAAATGTACAATCAAATCTAGATAATTGGTTTTGTTTTGAAAATTTGATATTTCATCGGACTATGCAGCTTAAATGTTATCGGTACTTACAACCTTTTTACCCCTTTCTTTCTTTATTCTTCCCCCCTTATTTCTAAAGAGGACAGGTACAAGAATAGTCCAGGTCATATCGATCAGCACACTCTTTTTTTCTTTTCTTTCTTTAAGATTTATACTGCCTGTCATGGATAAGTCTGAATAGACTTGTTTTCACCATTAGACAGTTTGTCGATAGAAAGCCCGAGCCTACACTTTTACCGACCCAAGGGATTTTTAACCTCCCACACCACATAGACATGGTATGACAGCAACTGGCCTTTGCTGACGCTGTAAGTTATTCACAGCTGTGGAAATCCAAATTGGCAGAGATGGGGAAGGCACTGGGAATCGAACCTCTGACCTTCAGATTAGAAGTCTGACCTAGAAAAAAGTAAGATACTCTAACCACTCCGCCACAGAGAACACCACTCACTACCTGTCTTTGTATTTCTGATGGATTGACTGAGTTGTCCCCCCCCCCCCCGGATTAGAACTGGGGTCATACCAGGGCGGTTACAGGCCTGTAACAATGCGCACTCAGTGTGGGCTTCATAGTGCTGCCAAAGTGGGATACCCTGTCGTGGGAACCATATGAGGAAGGTTCTTTTTTTTTTTACATAATTTGATTTTGCTGTAAATATATGTCTATCAATTAGTGGTCTTTTATGATAGGATCTATTAATAGCCTGTGTAACCAACGACGATTCAGCGCCGAGCGAAACAAAAAACACATGCTTTGTTACTTCTTCTAATTAATGTGATGCAAAAGAATGTGCTAATTAGCCCAACATGCCCATATAAAGCGTGGGCCTCGCGTGCGGAAGATCGGGAGTTCAGGTCCTAGTCGAGTCAAACCAATGACTCATAAAAATTGATATTTTTCACTTCCTAGCCAGGTGCTCAGCATTATTAGGATAGCGCAATGACTGGTTAGCATAGTGTCAGGATAATATGACTGAGTGGGATATCGGGTCAGGGTGCTGGCAGCCTGATTTCCCAGTGGGGCAGCACTATAAAGTCGCCATGAGTGTGCACTGTCACAAGTTGGTACCCATCCTGATATGACCTTAGATGTTGCAAGGATGTAAAACTCCAACAACCAACCAATGGACTCCTCATTTTCCGTCCTTATATGAACTTATTAGATGTTGCTAGGATGCACGACAACAACAAACAAACTGCTCGTTTCAGATTGCCAAGTATTGATAAAACCAACGCCTTTTGGGGAGGATGCTTTCAAAATAGATTATTACACCAGGGCCCGTATGCATGGAGCAGTGTTAGCGGCGTGTGGTGTTATCCCTCTAACACAGGGTAGCTAACACCGGTTATCGGCGTCGTCGAGAACTATGTCAAGCCGTATGCATGGGCGCTTAAACGGTGAGTGTGAGCTAAATGTGAATGTATTTATAGATTTGGGAAATCCCTCGATTCGACAATATGAATAATGCCGCCAATGCTGCGGCTGCATTAATATCGGTTCAAATTTAGGGTTAAATTGATAAAATTTCACTTATTGCGTATGTAATTCTGTCAAATATGACAGCATTGAATAGATTGAGACCCACACACGCACACTAACCAGCGCGGTGACAGTATGTATATCGACGTCTATGCATTGGTGGCGGCGGCGGCGATTTGTTTACTTTACATTCGTTGATTCGAAAATATTAATATCTCCGCCGATGTAGCGGCAGCGTGAATTTCGCTTCGGATTTAGGGTTAATTTGATAAAATTTCACTTATTGCATATTTAATTCTGTCAAATATGATAGCATTGAATAGATTTGGGCTCCATCCTCACACTAACCTAACACTAACACAGCTGTAAACCTGATATGAGCAGAGTTAGAATTTCCGAGTTCAAACTCACGGTGTTAGGCCTAACACTGCTCCATGCATACCAACTTTTCGGCTCTAAACCAGAAATCCTGCCATAAACGCGGTTTGGCTCGCTAACACCGCTCCATGCATACGGGCCCAGGTGTGCAACCTATTAATAACAATTAACATCCCATATATTAATCCATTATTTGCATTTAAGCAAGGTGTTGTAAAGGAGCATGTTTATCTCATAGCAACAACTCTTTTTAAATTAGACAATTGAAACAGTTTAATAGATCACAGTAATATTGTTTGTTTATTGGAGTTTTACGTCCTGGCAATATTCTAGGGTCATATCAGGACAGGTAGTGATGTGACAGTGCACTCTCATGGCAGTTTTATAGTGCTGCCCCACTGGGAGACCAGCTGCCAGCACAATGACCTGATTTCCCACTCAGTCACATTACCCTGACAGTCAGCTAACCAGTGCTTGCACGATCCTAGTAATGCCAATCACCAGGCTAGGTAGTGATAAGTATCAATTGTGCAAATCATTGGTTTTAATTTTACTTGTGCCGGATTTCAATTCCTGACCTTTCGCATGCAAAGCCTGCACATTACCGATTATGCCACCACGTCCAGTGATTGCGGAAAGAGATCAGATATTAAACATACACTAATAATACGTAACCATGGAAACGCATAAACCCACCATTTGCTGTCTTAATGACCACATTTTGAAGAGCGCTGAGTCATAAACTGGCGGCAGTAATGCTGAGGAAAGATTATGACTGATACTGTGAATGGGTTAGAGGAGAGGGACGTAGCTCAGGCGGTAGAGTGTCCACCTGTGAAGGTGTGGGTCATCCGATCGATCCTGTTCAGTGGACCCATTTACAGTTTGGGCTATTTTCCGTTCCAACCACTGGTCCACAACTCGTTAATAAAAGGCTGTCGTATATGCTGGCCTGTCTATGGGAAAGTGCATATAAAAGACCTCTTGGGGCTTATCGGAAAGAGTAGCCTATGTGGCGCCAGCGGTTCCCTCCAAAGAAATATGTCAGAATGACCATATGTTTGACATCCAATAGCCGATGATAAAAACCAATGTATTCTAGAGGCATCATTAAATAAAACTAGCTTTGCTTTGTGAATGGGTTACTAATTTTAAGACATTGCTTAAACTTAAAGCTGCATAGTGCGATGAAGCATCAAATTTTCAAAACCAAAATAATGATCTAGATTTGATCCTACATATCTAACTTAGATACCAATGCAGTGATAAAGCATTTGTTGCCTTGTTGCCAGATAGAATGGCACACCGAGTCAATTTAATAGAACCTGTTACTGCTGAAGGCTATGGTGCCAGAGTGTTGGCGTGCTTGCCAAAACTAATTTGACTTGTTTATAATTCAAATATCTAAAGAAATTAGCCATTTAATATCAAAGTAACATCAAATTAACCTAAGGTAGATTATAACGATCAATTTAATATATTATGTCAGAAAAATGGCGAAATCCAAAACCACCGGACTATGCACCTTTAAGGGGTTGTCACCGAGTCACTCAAGTTACTATCCTAGTAATGCTGAGCTCCCTTTCCGCTGTCCTCCTGTGTTTATCCAATCCGATGCTCAAACATTCCATTCCCAAACCCAGAAGAGAGCGGACATTTTGTGTCAACTATGATTTCTTCCAGCTATTTATATTTTGTTTAATGTTGCCAATATGATTATGTTGACCAACCTGTATTGAAGCTCGTTGAGAAGAACACACAAGTAAACAAGATGCGAGATGCAAATAAATTAACACAAATTTTGACACGGTCGAAGAAGAAGTGTATAGAAGAAGTGTTCGATTGTATCGCAGCTCACAAACATTCCATTGGTGAATCAACAGTGTTAGTCAATGATGGAATGGTGCAATGGCTGCAGTGAGTCACAACAAACTGTAATTGCAACTAAAAGTCAATAAAGACACTGACAAATTTAGAGAACCATGAAACAACATGCAAAGAGGAGGCAGCCTTTGGGAGACCATTCTTTGTCAAGCAACAGCAATTCGTATAGGTAAATGAAATCTTTGCAACGATTGGTTGGTTGGTTCGTTGTTGGGGTTTTACGTCCTGGCAACATTTAAGGTCATAACAGGATGGGTACCGGCTTCTGACAGTGTGCACTCATGGCAACTTAATAGTGCTGCCCCACTGGGACACCAGGCCGCCAGCACCATGACCTGATATCCAACTTAGTCACATTATACTGACCCAACCAGTCCTTGCCTTATCCTGATAATGCCGAGTATCTGGCTAGGAAGCGAACATCCATCAATTTTTAAGTCATTGGTTTGACTCGATGGTAGTCGGACGCTCAACTCATTCGGTCCTCCCATCTGGTAAGACGATGATGAATGGTGATGATGATGCTGATAATGATGATAATGATTATGATAGCAAGACTAGTGTAGTGATTCAATCATCTTTGTCGCGTGGAAACCAGTTAACATTTCACTTCTCTCCTTAAAGAAAATATAGATAAAAAATTGTTTGAAGCTTCTCTGCAGCAACACATCAGAGGACTACCTTACAGATAGGCCTAAAATGCCAAGGCTTTGAAGAGAGTGTCCGGGGATATTAGCCGTCACTGTGTCAGTGGCATCGGTCATTTGGGACAGATGATCACTTCAACAAAAGCGGACATAATTTATGCCAGGGCGAATGGCTCTGCAGTTGGACGCTGTGACGGATCAACATGCGCGCGGGTGGGGGTGGGGGGTGTGTGTTTGGGGGGGGGGGGCAGGGGCAGGGAGAGAGGCGGGTGCCCGGGAGATGGCGTCGTGACGAGGCGCCAGGGCTTTTTTTGTGGGTTTTTTCACAAGTGTTTATTCATCAGAACAAGTATAGTATCATCTGTGATATGATAGGCAGTCCTCTGATGTGTTGCTGCAGAGAAGCTTCAAACAATTATTTATTTATATTTTTTTAAAGAGAGAAGAGAATACAGTATAGTTGGCTGGTTGGTTGTTGGGGTTTTACATCCTGGCAACATTTAAGGTCACATCAAGGCGGCTACCGACTTGTGGCAGTGTGCACTCATGGCACTCATGACTAAACGACTAGAAGTGCTTAGTGACGATACGAAATGTCGATTGCAATAATAATGGTGACGGTTATGGTCATGACGATGATGATGATGGTTTGTTATTGGTGTGTTACGTCCTAGCAACATCTGAGGGCACATCAGGACGGGTACCGACATGTGACAATGTGCTCTCGTGGCTCTAGTATATAGTGCTGCCCCACTGGGAGACCAGGCCGACAGCACCAGGTGACAGCACCATGAACTGACACCTGAGCCAACCAGTCCTTGCCCTATCCTAATAATGCCGAGCACCTGGCTAGGAAGCGCCAAGTACAATTTTTGAAAATCACCGGTTTTGAATCGACCTGCGTTTGAACTCATCAGTTTGAATCCAACGATCTACCAAACTGGGAGATGGACGTTCAACTCATTCGGCCATCTTGTCATGAGTCGCCAGGTCACTGATATTGAAGCTGACAGCTTTGGCCTTGGAGGGTTGGGGGCGGCGGGGGGAGGGGGGGAGGTGGAAGGGTGAGGGGGGGAGCTACCTGCCTCCGTTAACTTTATTCCCTGCTCCTTATCGGTCGTCGGTGAGAATAGGTCGACGAATCCTGTGCCAGATAGTTATATATAGCTATTTATATCTATTTATAGCTATTTATAGCTTGCACAACTTGTTGTCCAGTGGGAGTTCTATGTGAGCTAATCTCGGGGCTGCCGGCCTCTGGAGTGAAGCTGCCTCGGCTGCAACCACCCCTACTGCATGTGTAGGGATTTAACCGGATTAATTGAGTGAGGAAGGATTGCGTGTGTTGAAGGAGAAGTAACCTGAGCTGTGGAGGACAACTATGGGATAAAATATATAGTTGGCTTCACTCAATGTTATGTTAAAGTTGCATAGTCCAATGAAACACGGACCAGACGGGATGGCCCAATGAGTTGAACATCCGTTTCCCATTTTGGTAGATCGTGGGATTCAAAGTGACAAGTTTGAACCATAGTCGAGTCAAACCAATGACGTAACAATTTATACTTATTGCTTCCTAGCCAGGCACTAGGATTATTAGGAGAGGGCAAGGACTGGTTGGCTCAGTGTCAGGATAATATGACTGAGTGGGATATCAGGTCATGGTGCTAGTGGCCTCATCTCCCTGTGGGGCAACACTATAAAGTCACCATGAGTGTGCACTGTGACAAGTCAGTACCCATCCTGATATGACCATATATGTTGCCAGGATGTAAAACTCCAACAAGCTACCGACTTATTAAGCATTTGTTGCCACATAGAAGGGGATACTGAGGCAATTTAACAGAACACATTACTGCATAAGCCTTTGGTGTCAGAGTTTAGGCGTGCTTGCCAAAATTAATTTGGCATGTTTATGCTTCAAATATCTCCAAATTTAGCAATTTAAAATAAAAGTTACCCGAAACAAAAGAAAGGTAGATTATAACAATAAATTTAATATATTTATCTCAGAAAAATGGCTGAAACTGAAAACTACCGGACTATGCAACTTTAATCTGAAAGACAAAACTGCTATACCCGACAACCCCCACATCTCCCCGGAGACAACATCGCAGGTCTTTCAGCTTCAAGCAGCCGCCACACTAGCCGATTAAATTACTCAGATCTCCTCAGTTGGGACTTCCAGATTTCTGGTCTAATACCCAGACATTTGGCCCAGCATTGGGCCTGATCTAGATCTGTCAGAATTAATCGCAACCGCAACAGCCGATATCGCTCATATCAGTCGATTGATTGTTTAAATTGAAACTGAAGACACGAGTTGTGGTCGGCGACATCACAGGATAATGCTGAATAGCTGGCTATGAAGCAACAAGTATCACAGGATAATGCTGAGCAGCTGGCCAGGAAGCGACAAGTATAACAGGATAATGCTGAGCAGCTGGCTATGAAGCGACAAGTATCACAGGATAATGCTGAGCAGCTGGCTATGAAGCGACAAGTATCACAGCATAATGCTGAGCAGCTGGCCAGGAAGCGACAAGTATCACAGGATAATGCTGAGCAGCTGGCTATGAAGTGACAAGTATCACAGGATAATGCTGAGCAGCTGGCTATGAAGCGACAAGTATCACAGGATAATGCTGAGCAGCTGGCTATGAAGCGACAGGTATCACAGGATAATGCTGAGCAGCTGGCTATGAAGCGACAATTATCAAAGGATAATGCTGAGCAGCTGGATATGAAGCGACAAGTATCACAGGATAATGCTGAGAAGCTGGCCAGGAAGCGACAAGTATCACAGGATAATGTTGAGCAGCTGGCTATGAAGCGACAAGTATCACAGGATAATGCTGAGCAGCTGGCTATGAAGCAACAAGTATCACAGGATAATGCTGAGCAGCTGGCTATGAAGCGACAAGTATCACAGGATAATGTTGAGCAGCTGGCTATGAAGCGACAAGTATCACAGGATAATGCTGAGCAGCTGGCTATGAAGCGACAAGTATCACAGGATAATGCTGAGCAGCTGGCTATGAAGCGACAAGTATCACAGGATAATGTTGAGCAGCTGGCTATGAAGTGACAAGTATCACAGGATAATGCTGAGCAGCTGGCTATGAAGCAACAAGTATCACAGGATAATGCTGAGCAGCTGGCTATGAAGTGACAAGTATCACAGGATAATGCTGAGCAGCTGGCTATGAAGCGACAATTATCACAGGATAATGCTGAGCAGCTGGCTATGAAGCGACAAGTATCACAGGATAATGCTGAGCAGCTGGCCAGGAAGCGACAAGTATCACAGGATAATGCTGAGCAGCTGGCTATGAAGCGACAAGTATCAATGTTTAAGCCATTGGTTTGACTCGGCCAGGGTTTGAATTAGATAAAAGATTCACCCTGTACTTGTGGACACGGGTGAACAACATCGTAGTGTAAATATGGGCGAAAATAGCTTTAGTATGGAACAGGAAGTAGAATGCCTGCCTCCAATATCAAATGGATACTTATATCGGCACAGAGTTGGTGAAATGGGAGAGAATGCAAAAAGACAAGATGGCGGCCATAGAACGCCGTCGATTTCAACTTTAAATTCTATTAAACTATATGTTTTATTATATTTTTCAACTCAAAGGTAGCGGGGAAATATTAAGACATATAAAAAGAATAATTGTTGCTTCTTAGATTGTGAAATTAGGCTCTTATTTCATTTCCCCGCTTTTTCAACCGCTTTTATATAGGGCTGGTATTCATCCATGAACATAACCTCCAGAGATGATTAATAAACCACTTAACAATTCCCTCGACCCCCCCCCCCCCCGCCCGCACTCCCAACTTCAGTGGTGCCCTCTGATGGTGAGTGGGGAAGTAAACAACTCTCACATGAAATTAACACAAGGACACCTGCTCACAGTGAGCCAAAATGTGTATGTTTGCTTTTGTTTGATTGTTGAACGACCCCCCCCCCCGCCCCCCAGCATCGGCAGCAGCAGGGAGAGTTTGTCACCTTTCAATAAATAGCCATATTGGTGAAGGACGGAAATGACTCTCTGTTATTGTTAACAAACGTACATGTAAGTCAACCTTAAACTAAGTCAAAGACGACAGTGTCTGTTTGTTGTTGTTTTACGTCATGGCAACATCTAAGGTCATATCAATCAGGACGGGTACCGACTTGTGACAATGCGCACTCATGGCGACTTTATAGTGCTGCCCCACTGGGACACCAGGCTGCCAGCATCATGACCTGATATCCCACTCAGTCACATTACCCTGACACTAAGCCAACCAGTCCTTGCCCTATCCTAATAATGTCGAGAGCCAGGCTAGGAAGCGACAAGTATCAATTTTGTAAGTCATTACTTTGACTCGACCAGGATTCGAACCTACAAACTCATGGGTTCGGATCTCCCGATCTCCCAAAACAGGAGACGGAAGCTCAACTCATTCGGCCAGCCCATCTGGTCCTAAAGACGGTGTCTTTAGGCACCGAATTGCTGACTGAGGGTGATGTGGGCTCTGTGTAGGAACTGCACATTGCAGGGCAAAGAAGACTCAATCAGAGAACTGGGAGATTGCAACACAGTGTATTCAACACAATATACAGTCAAGCCTCTCTAAATCGACCGACCATGGGACCGACTTTAACTTAAGTCAAAAAGTGGTCCATTTAGGGAGGTGGTCGGTTTAGAGAGTTAGAATATCCTTACAATGGTATTTTTGGGACCCAAAAAAAGCGATCGATATAGGGGAGTGGTCGATCTGTGGAGGGGTCGGTATAGAGAGGTTTTACTCTACAACACAAAGTCTGCATATTCAACGGGTGGCTGCTGAAATGCAGGCAATCAAAACTTTAAAAAAACATACCACACTCCACTATGTGTATTCAACATAGCACATTCTACTATGTGTATTCACCATGATGTACTCCACCGGGTGTATTCAACACAGCATACTCAACTATATGTATTCAATACGCTGTACTCCACTGTGTGTAGATATATTCAAGATAGCACACCCAACTATGTGTATCCAAAATAGCGCACCCAACTGTGTATTCAACTGGCGTTTTTTTACACCAATACTAACATAGCCATATATATATATATATATATATATATATATATATATATATATATATAGAGAGAGAGAGAGAGAGAGAGACTTCAGGTTTAGGCACACAGTCCACATTTAACACTATGTCATAAAACCATACAAACACATACGTGAATTCCCGATTTACGTACGGAAATATCTCATCAGGCAGGGCCTGCTCCAGCATTACAAAGTAAATTACATGTACCCATCAACCGACACGACAGAAATCTGAACTACTGCTTACATGCCCATAGAGAAATGAACGTCATGCCTTCCACCCCTCCTCTCGGGCCCGCCCCTCGGACCGCCCCTTTGGACCATACCCCTGAGCCCGCCCCTTTGGACTGTCCCCTCGGGAGCGTCCCTGTGGACCATTCCCTGGGTCCGCCCCTTTGGACCGTCCTCTCGGCCCGCCCCTTTGACCATCCCCTGGGCCCGCCCATTTGCACCGTCCCATGGACCTACCCCTTTGGACCGTCCCTTGGGAGCGTCCCTGTGGACCCTCCCCTGAGCCCGCCCCCTGAGCCTGCCCCTTTGGACCGTCCCCTGGGCCCACCCCTTTGGACCGTCCCCTGGGCCCGCCCCTTTGGACCGTCCTCTGGGCCCACCCCTTTGGACCGTCCCCTGGGCCCACCCCTTTGGACCGTCCTCTGGGCCAGCCCCTTTGGCCCGTCCCTTGAGCCCGCCCCTTTGGACCGTCCCCTGAGGCGCCCTTTGGACCGCCCCTGAGCCCGCCCCATTGGACCTTCCCCTGGGCCCACCCCTTTGGACCGTCCCCTGGGCCCGCCCCTTTGGACCGTCCGCTGGGCCCACCCCTTTGGACCGTCCCCTGGGCCCTCCCCTTTGGACCGTCCTCTGGGCCAGCCCCGTTGGCCCATCCCCTGAGCCCGCCCTTTTGGACCGTCCCCTGAGCCTGCCCCTTTGGCCCATCCCCTGAGCCCGCCCCATTGGACCATCCCCTGGGCCCGCCCCTTTGGACCATCCCCTGGGCCCGCCCCTTTGACCATCCCCTGGGCACGCCCATTTGCACCGTCCACTGGGCCCGCCCCTTTGGCCCGTCCCCTGAGCCTGCCCCTTTGGACAGTCCCCTAGGCTCACCCCTTTGGACCATCCCCTAGGCTCAGCCCTTTGGACCGTCCCCACGGCCCACCCCTAGGCCCGCCCTCTCTCATTTCATTGAGAAAATTGTATGCTTTTATTAGTGGACTATGCAACTTTAACGTATTGGATATGGAGAATCAAATCTAGGTACGTCATTTGGTTTAGAAAATTTGACGCTTTCATTGGACTATGAATCTTTAACGTATTTGAGATGAAAAATCAAATCTAGGTATGTCTTTTTGTGTAGAATATTTTATGCTTGCTTCAGACTATGAATCTTTAATGTATTTAATATGAAGAATCAACTCTAGGTACGTCATTTTGTTTAGAATATTTTACGCTTTCATTGGACTATGCAGCTTTAATGCATTCAACACAACATACACAAAACAGAAAACCCCAGTAAGCGCCCTTAAACTCCCCGCAGTCATGTCCCCTGGTACAGCTGTAAAAATATACGGATTTTCGGTTCGGAGTTATATATTGGCTGGGAGCATTACTATCCTCAGGCGACGGAGTGGGGACCAGGGTTATGTAATAGAAAAGCAATGAGTGCCCCACTCGCTGTGTGACATATGAAGCTATCTGAAATATATGTTAGTACATAGTGCCTGAGATTGTGAGGAGATGTTCCTATATAAGAGACAGTTAAATGTTTGGTGAATGTTCCCTCTATGCACCCATAAAGGATCCAAGTGGAGGAAAAGGACATTTTTAATATCTATATATTTATTGTAACTGTCTGCAACTACCTGTTACCATGGGGCCGATGGGCCAGCACACCAGCCATACTGCATTAATTATGTACACCACCTGCAGCTGGGTTGGGTGACCGCTGCCCGTGGGGTGGGCGTCACCTTCCATGCTGTGCAGGGTGCCTGATTGGCTGGCTGTGGGAAGCCCAGTCTCCTGCACCCCCTGTGCCGCCGGACCACACTAGCCTCACTTTGATATTGATTATTCTGGACACTGCTCCAGACACACTGGGCAGCAACACTCTACTCCTGACTCTTGAGTGAGACACACTCACCTCTAGAGCAGGAACCCAGACACTCTGTCTGATGCTACCACCTTTCCTATAGACAAACTGAGCTGTGAGCAACAACCATGGGACTCCGGTTCAATGGGCTGTAGGCACTGATTCATAGACATACTAAAGAGGTAATGAGACTCTATGTGAGCAGAAGGTAAGGAAGGGGTCAGGGTGATAGGTCACTAGTAGGTGAACAGGAGTTGATGCCAATAAAGCACAACTTCTTCACTGTCAATCTTTTCTGCCAGATAACACACCACACAGCTACGTACAAGCCTATGATATGTAAATAGGAGTAGGCTAGTCTAGTAATAAGAGTAGAACAAAATACGATACATATATGCCAAGAAAATCCAAAAAAACTAACAAAGGGTACTAACCATACCAACCAATTATCTATCTGCTACTGAAATGCAGGCAATCAAATAACTTATCAGCAGCTACTGTGTGGTAAGATAACACCAACACTACAACTGGCCAGCATTGAAAACAAGCCTGGGTACCCAGGCTTATATGCTATGGACAGTATAAATACAGCCTCAATAAAAAAAACACCCCAAAAACATGACTTGTCTTCCCTTTCTTCCTTACGAGTTTGTTTAAGAGGGGCATCAGGTGTGAACTGACTGGGGAGAGTTTATGGTATCTCTGGTGCTCAGATTGCTGGGCATACAGAATACTATACAGCGGCACACAAGGTTCATATACATGCATCCTTCCCCTCGTATACCAACCAATACACCGTGCACACACCCACAGTGTGTAACATGTTACCTTACTGTGGGTCGGGACTGTCCAAAGCGAAATACTATACAGCGGCACACAAGGTTCATATACATGCAGCCTTCCTCTCGTATACCAACCCATACACCGAGCATACACACCCACAGTGTGTAACATGTTACCTTACTCTGGGTCGGGACTGTCCAAAGCGAACTACTATACAGCGGCACACAAGGTTCATATACATGCAGCCTTCCCCTCGTATACCAACCAATACACCGTGCACACACCCACAGTGTGTAACATGTTACTACTGTCGCTTCAAGCGATACTAACAGCGCAATTTACATGCCCCAACATGTTACCTTACTGTGGGTCGGGACTGTCCAAAGCGAAATACTATACAGCGGCACACAAGGTTCATATACATGCAGCCTTCCCCTCGTATACCAACCAATACACCGAGCATACACCCACAGTGTGTAACATGTTACCTTACTCTGGGTCGGGACTGTCCAAAGCGAACTACTATACAGCGGCACACAAGGTTCATATACATGCAGCCTTCCCCTCGTATACCAACCCATACACCGTGCACACACCCACAGTGTGTAACATGTTACCTTACTGTGGGTCGGGACTGTCCAAAGCGAAATATTGATCGATTGATTAGTTGAAGTCCTGGGGTTTTACGACCAAGCTACATATGACGTCATATCAGATCTGGTACCGACATTGCACATTCATGGCAGTCATATACGTTTATAGTGCTGCTCCACTAGGACGCAATGGGACCGGAACCATAACCTGATATCGCACTCAGCTATGTTACTCTGAAGATCAGACGACCAATCCTTGCCCTATCATCCAAGGTAGCATGAAGAGCTTTTAAAAAAGGTTTTACTTTGTGGGTGGAAGAAGTATTCTGATGTAATCAGGAATTCTTAAGGAAAAACGTGATACAAAATAGTGCTTTCTTAGACGAAAGATGTGTTTAAATAAAGCGAAAACAATTCTTTGGCAAGAGATAACAAATTGGAAGCAGGAAATCGGAATATTGATTGAGGTTATTTTGCTGTATTTTAAAATCTCCCACCAAATCGGGAGACTTTAGTACGTGAATGAAAATTACAGAATTGATTGTGTTAAGTGCCTGACACACTATGCCGGATTGAGCAACGGGCAGAATTGTCTAGTCCAGTGGTGATAAGTATCAAAATGTATTAAAATGTGTAAAAGTGTTTCAACATCGGGTCTATGATCGGACATGAAACGGACACGAAACGGATAGCCAACGGATGAAACAAAATCAAACCAGACAAGAACCATAGACGTCAATCCGGCAGCATCTGTTCCTAGTTTTGTGCATGTTCTAAACTTGTACAGACACAAACCGAACATTGTTCGTTTTCTATCCGTTACCCCCAATCCGGTGAGGTGTGACATGGCCTTTATGGGGAAAGTCTGAATAGGGTGTATACTTTATTATGCGAGTATAAATATTGAACGAAGTGAGGCTATTTATTTGTAGTCTGTACACATTCGCTGTATTGACAATGTCGTGCTTTTGTTTGCTTGTTGTTGGAGCTTTACATCCTGGCAACATCAAAGGTCATATCGGGACAGATGCTGACTTGTGACAGTGCACATTCATGGCAACTTTATAGTGCTACCGCACTGCGAAATCAGGCCGCCGGCACCATGACCATGTCCCACTCAGTCACTGACTCTGAGCTAACCAGTCCCATCCCTATCCTATTATTAATGCTGAGCGCCAGGTTAGGAAGCGACAAGTATCAATTTCATACGTCACTGGTTTGACTCGATCTGGAACTGAACTCCCGACCTTCCGCCCGCGATGCCTGCGCTCTGCCGACTCGGACACCGCGCCCGGTGAGTATGTTGAGCAGCTCGCATTAACCGGACGCTGGCGATACCTCCCGACCTTCCGCACGCGAGGACCGCGCTCTGTGGACTCGGCCAATGCGCCTGGTGAGTATGTTGTGGGGATCGCATTAAGCCGAGGCGGGCGATACCTCCCTGTGGTTTGCCTCAGTAATTTGCAAAAATTAAAGCTGCATGGTCCGATGAAATATCAAATTTCAAAACAAAACCAATTATCTAGATTTGATTTTACATATCTAACTTAGATACTGATGCACTTATTAAGCATTTGATTCTGCGTAGAAGGCAATATTGAGTCAATTTAACAGAACTTGTTACTGCAGAAGTCTATGGTGTCAGAGTTTTGGCAAGCATGCCAAAACTAATTTTCCATGTTTGCACTCAAAATATCTCAACAATTACCATTTAAAATAAAAGTAACTCTGAACTAATGTAAAGTAGATACTAGTGATCGATCTAATATATTTATCTCAGAAAAATTACAGAAATTCAAAACGATCGGACTATGCAACTTTAATGAGAACATAGGAGGAGCCTGTGTCTGGAGTGCGAAGTGGGGAGGGGGGGGTCCCCCAACAGTACGCACAGTGTGCGGGTGCCGACTAGGACTTAAGAGCAGGCTGCATGCCGGACATAGTGTTGTGCTGTGAATCAATACAGGAAACTAAGAATGCAGGAGACTCATTCCTGCACTACGTTAAAGCTGCATAGTCCAATGAAAACATAACATTTTCAAAACCAAAACAATTATCTAGATTTTATTCTACGTATCTAACTTAGATGCTGCTGCACTTATCAAACATTTGTCGTCACATATAAGGGGATGCTGAGTCAATTAATAGAACCTGTTACTGAAGAAGCCTATGTTGATAGAGTTTTGGCAAGCTTGCCAACATTAATTTAGCATCTTTCCATTTCAAATATCTCAAAAGTTAGCGATTTAAAATAAAAGTTACTTCAAACTAAAGTAAGGTAGATTATAATGAACAATCTGATATGTTTATTTCAGAAAATGAGAGAAACTCAAAACCATCGGACTATGCAACTTCAAGTACCTATGCTGTACGCTATACCGCATAGGTTGATTCCTCACTTTTGATGTTCACAATGGGGTGTGCTGCATCCACACAATGCAGCACATTCCACTTCCTCATCACCATGTATTAACCAAATGTGATCACTTCAACGGATGGAAGACCAGTCCCTCGGCGCTGACAAAATATGTCTTCAGACGAATAAAATATTTACCACAAAAATAAAGAAAAAAAAGAATACAGAGTCTGCGATGAGGAGGAGGCATACTGAGACAGTCAAAAGCAAAGTAAAGCTTGTTTCATTTAACGACGCCTCTAGAGCACATTTATTTTTCATATCATCAGCTATTGGACATCAAACATATGGTCATTCTGACATATTTCTTTTGGTGGAAACCCACTGCCGCCACATCGGCTACTCTTTCCGATAAGCAGCAATGGGTCTATTATGTGCACTTTCCCACAGACAGGACAGCACATACCACAGCCTTTGGTGAACGAGTTGCGGACCACTGGTTCACGGAGACCTGTGGGCGTCTCTTTTTTTGTTGTTGTAAAGTATTTATTCATCTGAATATGACATTTGTCAGTGCCGGAGCACTGATCTTCCGGCCATCTTACTACTGGGATTGACAGTCTAAATAATCTAAGTTTGATCAGTGCTGTGTTAGTTACAGCACTGATCCTGTAGAATTAAGGGAGTGTCTCCCGCTGTATAATGTACAGCACCAATCACTGTAGTTAATGCAAAAATGGGGAGCAGCACCGAGTAGAAAGTGTATACTCAGGGCAACTCAAACAATCATTGTTGGTTACATTTTTTCTCTTATAAAAGAAGCTAAGTTTATAGTTGCCAAGACATTTTGTCTGTCTTATATAATGTTCAATGTGTTTAAACAGGTTGATGGTTGTGTAGGATGTTTGGTGTTTTCATGATGGTTAAGGGTGGTGGCAGGGGAGGGGGGCCCATTGGGGTGGGGGGGGGGGAACCCACAGAAGCTCAGGGCTTTGCTAGTAATTACTGCAGTAGTCATTCAAGAGCTTGAATGACCAGGTGGGCTCTATATGAGACAGCCTCACGAAAATGGGCCAATTAGGGTAAGTTGTCAGCGTCGAGCATTGGATGTCGGTGTCGAACTGTATAATTATAGTTTAGCATTGACAGGGGTGTTGAAAAGTCATTACATTTTTTCCTGAATGTAAAGGTAGAGAAAATACAACAACCTTATTTGTTTCTAGGATAATTTAATATAAAAGAAAGAAATGCACTACACTTTAAGAATTACGACGCGACATCTGGTAAAGTTATCGGAGTCGAGCATTGGATGTCGGCGTCAAACTGTATAATTATAGTTTAGCATTGACAGAGGTGTTGGAAAGTCATTAAATTTATCCTGAATGTAAAGGTAGAGAAAATACAAAACGTTATTTGTTTCTAGGATAATTTAATATGAAACAAAGAAATCCACTACACTTTAAGAATTGCAATGCCGACATCCTAAATTGACCACCAATTGGCCCATTTTCGTGAGGCTGACTCATATGCATTTTTGAAGGCAAGTATTGTTTGTGTTTCTCTGATACTGATAGGGAGGTCATTCCACATGACACTACCTTTGTAGCTTGGTGCTCCGATATATTTATTTGTTGAAGGGTGTGATACATTGAGCAGAGTGGAGGCTCCTCTTGTTATTCTATTTGCGCGGTCAATGAATTTTTTGTCTTTTGCGAGTTTGTGCATTAGTGCCATCAGGTGTAGGTCCCTTCGTTCTGAGAGAGTATCCAATTTGGCTTTCTTGTGCAGTTCAGCCAGACTGAGTTGCTTGCCTTGGTAAACTGTTCTCAGTGCTCGGTTCTGAATTCTTTGCAGTTTGATATTTTGTTGTTTTGTTAAGAGCTCATATATGATGTCATTGTAATCTATAACAGGCAATATTGTAGTCTTGCACAGGAGCAGTGCAGTGTTTTCACTTATGAATTTCCTTAATTTCCTAAAAGTTGTCAGTTTTAGTGCCAGTATTTGAGTCAGACTTGCCAATTGTCGGTTCCCATTTAGTGTGGAGTCAAGAGTTGTGCCCAGGTATTTGTAGGAGTCCACTTCACGAAGTAAGTTCCCACCCATTTGTAGTTGGATTTGAGGGGCTCTTATTTTTCTCATTTTCGTCCCATAGATCACATACTCTGTCTTGGCACTATTTAATGTTAGTTTCTTTTCATGGCACCATGTATTCACCTTATCTAGTACCATGTCTGCCTGGGCTGCAGCTGCCACAATATCTCTATTGTGTCGTGTGAGTGCTACATCATCAGCAAATAATGTAAATGTTGCTCTTTCAGATACTAGTGGGAGGTCATTAATAAAGATTAGGAATAGCAGGGGTCCTAGGATGGAGCCCTGTGGCACCCCTTTCTTGACTCTGCGGGTGGTGGACTCATTGTTGTTTAGTTTTGTGCACTGCATCCTGTTCTTGAGAAAATTTGTGAAGAAAGTATATGCTTTGTTGCTAATCCAGCTCTTGCTTCTTTCTGGATCAGGATCTCATGGTCAATTGTATCAAATTCTTTAATTGTATCAAATTCATTATTCTTGAAATAAAGGAAGACAGTGATTGTTACTTCACCTTTATGCATGTTGGCCAAAAGTTCATCCAGTAGAGACGCCAGATCCCCCTGTTATGGATTTGTTTTTCCTAAATCCATTTTGCTGGTAGGTCAGATAGTTGGATGATTCAAGGAATGCTTTAACTTGGTCATGTATAATCTGTTCAATAATTTTTCCTGGAAGTGGGAGGATTGAAATTGGTCGCAGTTCACTGCAGTATCTTCAGTTATTGGTCTTGGGGATTGGGGTGACTGTAGCTACTTTCCATGCATGTCTTAATTATTAAGTTGTACATATGTGTGAATTCCCTAATTAATGTTGTTATTGCCATCTTTATCAGGGCAGTACTGATATCTTTTATACCAGACGATTTATAGGATGATATTTGATTTGTTCTCTCAAGGATTTCATCACAAGATGTTTCTTGGAGATCATAGTTGTGATTATTTAGTTTGGCTTGGTAACATTTTTGTTGGGCTGTTCCTCGGTTAAATTTACTGGCTAACCTTTCCCCTATCTCGATGAAATAGTTATTGATTTCTTCAGTAAGTATGGTATCACGTTGCCATATTCTTCATTGGAGAGGCTACTAATTTTGTCTTGTTTGCTTGTTCAATCTGTTCGAGTACACGCCAGCATTTTTTGGCATTGTTTCGATGTTTGTATAGTTGGTCTTGGACGAATGTTGCTTTGGCTTTTCTGACTTCATTTCTTGTTTTCCTGGTCATACATTTGGCTATGAACTCATCACCAGGGTCATTTGCTATTTCAAATTTGTGTCTGAAGTAGTCTTTGTCTTGTAGTTCTGTTAGTTCATCATTAAGGGGCCCAGCCATGTTACTTCTAATAGTGAGCTCTACTAGGGGACAGTGCATGTCAGCTGCTTTTGTTATTGTTGTGTTAAGCATTTCCCAGCATTTGTTTGAGTCTTGTTCCACTAGGAGCTCTCTTTGGTTGAATTCCTGCAGTGTGTTTTCCAATTCTCTCTGATCACAGTTTCATTATGAGCATCCCCAGTAGATGGCAGATCTCTTGTCATTCCTTATTTTCATTTTTAGTATGTATATTGGTTTGTGGTCACATATATTATAATTGATAATTCCTGCATTGGTGCAGTGCTTAATATTGGTGAATGCTAGGTCTCTTGTTTTGTCAGAGGTTCTGGCTATCCTGGTTTGTTTGTGTATCATTTGCTGGAGCTCATGATCTGCAGCAAATTGCTTCATTGTTCCCCACAGAGTCTGTCTCTTTTCATTGTAATCCACATTAAAGTCCCATAGTGTGAGTATCTCATATTTGTCTATGTCGATTATTTGTCTCATCGATTTGTTTAGAAGGTCAATTCCTTCATTTATATTGCCATCTGGAGGCCTATATATGTTGCCGGTGAGTATACTCGTGGGGTGAGGTCTGATTACAATTGCCTATTGTAGTTCGATGTTGCAGTTGGAGAGGTTAAGGTCCTCCTATTTCGATGTATCAGTATGCAGCTCATTTTTTAAATAAATTCCCAGTCCACCTCCTTCTTTGGTTTGACCATCTGGCTCTCATACATTGGTAGCCTGGTACACTGGCTAGTCTATCTTCCATGTGACTGTTGAGCCATGTTTCCAGTATTGTGAAGACATCAAATCCTGACTCAGGTAGATCTATCCTTAGCTGGTCAATCTTGTTGGGGAGACTTCTATGTTTAGATGGCCAATCTTGAAGCCTGGTTGGCCTTCAGTTCTGTCAGAGGAAGTGCAGTAAGAGTAGGTGGCCCATCAACCACCAAACCCAGGTCCTCGCAATCACTCTCCCATGCACGCAATCCCCCCACACCCAAGGGCCCGCTAACCCCCATGTGTGTAAATATTGGTGACTGTTGTAGTGACATATTTATTTATTTATCTTAGTGAATATTGAGTGTTGATCTGGGCTGAGAATTTGTATCTTTACTTTTTTAATTATATTTATGTTCTTGTATCTCATATGATGTGCATACTTGGTATGTTTTATGTGTACATGGTGCTCTCATGCAGTAATGTCCATAGTACTAGGCACTCAAAGCTGTTTTCTATACATGGTAATACTGTAGCTGGTAGTAAAAGGAAAATTAAATCTCAACTTCTGATCACTAGTTCAGTATACTTCCATATAACCTAACCTCTACAAGTGGCACAAACATCCCAACATGCAACAACGAATTGATGGCAATGATGCTTTTACCCAGTGTAAATAAGTCATACCTAAAGTTGGAATTAAATGACCTGAGATTGATCTCAGCCTACTACCTGGATACAATTGTTTATGTCCAGTTTAGCTTTATAATTAATCCAACACGTACATATACTACCATATAAACTCAATCGACCCAACCTGTAAAATGTATCTAAATCACAACCTAACTATGCCTTTGTTGATAGCAACCAAAATGGCCACTGAATCTAATCATAGCAACACGTCGAAAATTGGTGTAATATACGTTTCACTTAGCTCTGTATGGTCGCCGCACGTAGTTTCCAACGTGTAGCACAACGTGTAGCACAAATTCGACACAGGTAACCAAGTAGACTGTGTTTCCTCCCTAGAACAGGTTTCAATCGGTGTCCTCCCTAAAATAAGTGGTGCTCGGCGCGCAGTCAAGGCTGGACTGAGCCAAGCAGCAATGAGATGGCAGTCCCAGGGCAAAAGAGTGGCCTGGGGTGAATATACAGTGAAGAATAAATAAGAAAGAAATAAGAAATAATTAATTAAAGAAGAGAAGGGGGGAAACTCCGCCTCCTTTATATATATATAATAAATTATATTCTACATCATGAAGATGCCTCATATTTTACTTTACTTGCCTCTTACTCATGATTGATTATTCCTCATTACATTGATGCCGCATATCTTCCTTGATATATCTAATTATTCATGCTTGATTACTGTACTACCCATGAATATTCCGGCACTTCTGAATAAAGTGCCCCTTTTATCCACTCACGCCTCCTCGTCCTTCCTTGCCGCGCATCAATGTAGGAGAGTGAGACTCCTTCATTTATTACTTTATATAGGTTTTCTAGAATCCAAGATGGCAGTGTTCACATGGTTCAATCCACCAATCAGAGTACAATCTGCTGTATCCAAGGCCTTGTTATGCTGGCTACAGTGCCTTGTGGTGGCCAATGATCCAAAAATAACACCATGGGGGGAGGGGGTATGTGAGGTGACTCTTCCAAAGAGTATATCTAGGAAGTGACACTCCTCCAAAGACTATTTTACTATGCAATTTCTATACCTAATGAGTAATAGTTTACCAACTCCACGTATCCCTCATATGCCTTTGGTTTTTATATATCACCATTTATCATTATATAAACAGTTTGCAATTTATTATAGTAATTTCACATAGGTCCTCATGCATTATATCAGAAAATTTTACAACGTTTTCCACCCCTCCACTTCTTACCACCTGCCCAGCAGCATAGAAAGAAGTGCACAGTACTACATTGTAGTTAACTCACCTTTAAATATCTTCTATCAACCAAAATAATAAATTGAGTCTAAGTAGTCACGTTAATGGATAAGGTATATCTGACATCGAGAGAAAAAAAATCTTGAATAACAAATAATTCTTTTATTTTATTTTATAATCGTAATTTTTACCATGTTTTAATATTATATCATTCTTCTGATATCTCATATGATGTCTTAAGAAGCATCTGATTCATTTGCCATCAATTTTAGCTTATTCCGAGCATTCTTCAGTTTTGTGACGGTTTAGAGGTCGTTTTGCAACGATTCCAAGGCACACTCCAGTCACATAGCATCGATCTTACATTAGTGCTTAATCGGATTTGGTATCTGCTGTCAATTAGTCCACATCGATACGCTTGTACAAGGCTTTTTGTTTTACCGACTGTCAAACTCGAAGAAACCTGGGACGTCGATGGTAGACGCGTGGTTGATCGACAGGTCTTCATAGGAATAACATTACGGAACTCAACCCAATGAGAAAACAAGGCCTAAGCGGTTTGAATCGATGACCTAGTTTCAGGAACTATTTTCTTGCAGATCAAGACCAAAATCTTTGATTTCACCAATTTTAAGTCGTTTTGTGTCGAAATAATGGCAAAAGATGAATCAATATGTCTTTTTGTACCTCCTGTACAAGGATAAAGCATCAAATATCAGTATTAACAAATATAATCGCGGCAATAGAAATTCATATACGACAGCGTTAACTCGGCGGCATAATGTAAACAAAGCAATGACAGTGGTTCTTTTTGAACTTCAAAACCATAATACTTATCTATATTATTAAATAATAATAGATTTACATGCTCTTGCTCAAGTTTAACCTATACTGTAGTAGTATCAGAATCTTCTGTCTTCGTTGACGTCAATTTTTTATGTTAAGGCGTTTCTACGGCGAAACGGCGAATTTGTATTGAATATAAGTGTCTCTGCGTTAGTTCCTCGTGAACTCGCCAGTCTTCGTTCTTGATATCGCTAACACAAGTGGAATCATTGACTCAGCCATCTATGCTAAAGTTCCTCGTGAACCTTATTGCGAACATAGTGACCATCAGCATATGCTGCAGTTCTCCACAAACTGAGCCTCGTGTTGATTTTGCTGATATCGCGAAGTCAATTGAATATCAATGTTAAAGCTGCATACTTCTCGAAGATCAATCCAAGCACTCGTCAGCCTATGCTTTAGTTCCTCGTGAACCTAGCATTGTCCATCATACTGTTGCTATGAAATCATTGACTCAGTCACATATGCTAGAGTTCCTTGTGAACCTTATTTCGAACATAGTGACCATCAGCATATGCTGCAGTTCCTCGTGAACTCAGCATTGTCCATTGTTCTTACTGATGTGATCTCAATGTTTCAGGTCTTGCGATCCTATAGTCTTCATAGAAGGCACCCGATGACTTCTTCACACAGAAATTATTGATGTAACATATCAATTATTATGTTTATATTCAATAAAATTATTTTAGAATAATAATATTGTCCAAGTATTTAAAATTTTAATTGATAAATCTATAACCCTATAGATTATATAACATCATTTTGTAAATGAATTTTGTAAAGTCATGATCATTAATATGTTCCTATGACATGAATAATGTCAATAATATACATCTCCAGTACAAAGATCATTAATATGTCTCCTCAACATGAATAATGTCAATGAAATAACTCTTCAGTACAAAAAGATCATTAATATGTTTCCACAACATGAATAATGTTAATGATATACATCTAGTATCAAAAGATCATTAATGTTTCCTCAACATGAATAATGTTAATGATATATCTCTAGTATCAAAAGATCATCAATATGTCCCTATAACACAATTAATGTCAATGATAGTTTTAGCTAATTAATATTTGATAATATATGTAATGTTCCATCATATGTCAATGTCAATGGAACAAATTAACAGTGTAATACATGATAACGTTCATCAATTATGCCATGAATTTTCAATGAATCTTTCATGCAACATTCAACATCCCATATGTACATGATTTTTCAAATGAATACCCTTTATGGACAACCTTATGTCTAGGCTAATTTCAATATGAAATACATGTCATGACAAATAATGTTACTAATTTACCTCATGAATTTCAATGAATACATCTCCATGCAATATATGATAACATTCAATCATACTCATGCATTATAAATGAACCATGTATCAACCTCTGACTATGACATTTAATGACAATTGTGATAACATTCTACATTATATTATTTAGCTTCAAATGAATTTATTATAAATCATGCAATATTTAATCTATCATTTGTCAATGGATCTCAATGAATAACTATAACACATGCAACATTCAACATCTCATCTGTCAATGACTTTCAAATGAATAAATATGAACACATGCATACTCAACATTTATACAAATTTACAAATGAATAAATATTCAAGCTCACTTATGTCCATGATATTTTCAAATATGAATGACATCTGATGACAATGATGTTAA
>JASIRB010003834.1:0-14185 GCA_030323885.1 Branchipolynoe longqiensis
CTGACACTGTTAACTCAGCTCACTGACAGTACTACTAGTATCCTTACATACTGACACTGTTAACTCAACTCACTGACAGTACTACTAGTACCCTTACCTGCTGACACTGTTAACTCAACTCACTGACAGTACTACTAGTATCCTTACCTACTGACACTGTTAACTCAACTCACTGACAGTACTACTAGTACCCTTACATACTGACACTGTTAACTCAACTCACTGACAGTAATACTAGTACCCTCACCTTCTGACACTGCTAACTCAGCTCACTGACAGTACTACTAGTACCCTTACCTGCTGACACTGTTAACTCAGCTCACTGACAGTACTACTAGTACCCTTACATACTGACACTGTTAACTCAACTCACTGACAGTACTACTAGTACCCTCACCTTCTGACACTGCTAACTCAACTCACTGACGGTACTACTAGTACCCTTACCTGCTGACACTGTTAACTCAGCTCACTGACAGTACTACTAGTACCCTTACCTACTGACACTGTTAACTCAACTCACTGACAGTACTACTAGTACCCTTACCTGCTGACACTGTTAACTCAACTCACTGATGGTACTACTAGTACCCTTACCTACTGACACTGTTAACTCATCTCACTGACGGTACAACTAGTATCCTTACCTGCTGACACTGCTAACTCAGCTCACTGACAGTACTACTAGTACCCTTACCTACTGACACTGTTAACTCAACTCACTGATGGTACTACTAGTACCCTTACCTACTGACACTGTTAACTCAGCTCACTGACAGTACTACTAGTACCCTTACCTACTGACACTGTTAACTCAGCTCACTGACAGTACTACTAGTACCCTTACCTACTGACACTGTTAACTCAGCTCACTGACAGTACTACTAGTACCCTTACCTGCTGACACTGTTAACTCAGCTCACTGACAGTACAACTAGTACCCTTACCTACTGACACTGCTAACTCAACTCACTGACAGTACTACTAGTACCCTTACATACTGACACTGTTAACTCAACTCACTGACAGTACTACTAGTACCCTCACCTTCTGACACTGCTAACTCAACTCACTGACAGTACTACTAGGACCCTTACCTACTGACACTGCTAACTCATCTCACTGACAGTACTACTAGTACCATTACCTACTGACACTGCTAACTCAACTCACTGACGGTACTACTAGTACCCTTACATACTGACACTGCTAACTCTACTCACTGACAGTACTACTAGTACCCTTACCTGCTGACACTGTTAACTCAGCTCACTGACAGTACTACTAGTACCCTTACCTGCTGACACTGTTAACTCATCTCACTGACAGTACTACTAGTACCATTACCTACTGACACTGCTAACTCATCTCACTGACAGTACTACTAGTACCCTTACCTACTGACCCTGCTAACTCAACTCACTGACAGTACTACTAGTCCCCTTACCTACTGACACTGTTAACTCAACTCACTGACAGTACTCCTAGTACCATTACCTACTGACACTGCTAACTCATCTCACTGACAGTACTACTAGTACCCTTACCTACTGACACTGCTAACTCAACTCACTGACAGTACTACTAGTACCCTTACCTACTGACCCTGCTAACTCAACTCATTGACAGTAGTACTAGTACCCTTACCTACTGACACTGTTAACTCAACCTCTGACAGTACTACTAGTACCATTACCTACTGACACTGTTAACTCAGCTCACTGATGGTACTACTAGTACCCTTACCTACTGACACTGCTAACTCAACTCACTGACAGTACTACTAGTACCCTTACATACTGACACTGTTAACTCAACTCACTGACAGTACAACTAGTACCCTTACCTGCTGACACTGTTAACTCAACTCACTGACAGTACTACTAGTACCCTTACATACTGACACTGTTAACTCAACTCACTGACAGTACTACTAGTACCCTTACCTGCTGACACTGTTAACTCAGCTCACTGACAGTACAACTAGTACCCTTACCTACTGACACTGTTAACTCAGCTCACTGACAGTACTACTAGTACCCTTACATAATGACACTGTTAACTCAACTCACTGACAGTACTACTAGTACCCTCACCTTCTGACACTGCTAACTCAACTCACTGACGGTACTACTAGTACCCTTACCTACTGACACTGCTAACTCATCTCACTGACAGTACTACTAGTACCCTTACCTACTGACACTGCTAACTCATCTCACTGACAGTACTACTAGTACCATTACCTACTGACACTGCTAACTCAACTCACTGACGGTACTACTAGTACCCTTACATACTGACACTGCTAACTCTACTCACTGACAGTACTACTAGTACCCTTACCTGCTGACACTGTTAACTCAGCTCACTGACAGTACTACTAGTACCCTTACCTGCTGACACTGTTAACTCATCTCACTGACAGTACTACTAGTACCATTACCTACTGACACTGCTAACTCATCTCACTGACAGTACTACTAGTACCCTTACCTACTGACCCTGCTAACTCAACTCACTGACAGTACTACTAGTCCCCTTACCTACTGACACTGTTAACTCAACTCACTGACAGTACTACTAGTACCATTACCTACTGACACTGCTAACTCATCTCACTGACAGTACTACTAGTACCCTTACCTACTGACACTGCTAACTCAACTCACTGACAGTACTACTAGTACCCTTACCTACTGACCCTGCTAACTCAACTCACTGACAGTAGTACTAGTACCCTTACCTACTGACACTGTTAACTCAACTCACTGACAGTACTACTAGTACCATTACCTACTGACACTGTTAACTCAGCTCACTGATGGTACTACTAGTACCCTTACCTACTGACACTGCTAACTCAACTCACTGACAGTACTACTAGTACCCTTACATACTGACACTGTTAACTCAACTCACTGACAGTACAACTAGTACCCTTACCTGCTGACACTGTTAACTCAACTCACTGACAGTACTACTAGTACCCTTACATAGCGACACTGTTAACTCAACTCACTGACAGTACTACTAGTACCCTTACCTGCTGACACTGTTAACTCAGCTCACTGACAGTACAACTAGTACCCTTACCTACTGACACTGTTAACTCAGCTCACTGACAGTACTACTAGTACCCTTACATAATGACACTGTTAACTCAACTCACTGACAGTACTACTAGTACCCTCACCTTCTGACACTGCTAACTCAACTCACTGACGGTACTACTAGTACCCTTACCTACTGACACTGCTAACTCATCTCACTGACAGTACTACTAGTACCCTCACCTTCTGACACTGCTAACTCAACTCACTGACGGTACTACTAGTACCCTTACCTACTGACACTGCTAACTCATCTCACTGACAGTACTACTAGTACCATTACCTACTGACACTGTTAACTCAGCTCACTAATGGTACTACTAGTACCCTTACCTGCTGACACTGTTAACTCAGCTCACTGATGGTACTACTAGTACCCTTACCTGCTGACACTGTTAACTCAGCTCACTGATGGTACTACTAGTACCCTTACCTGCTGACACTGTTAACTCAGCTCACTGATGGTACTACTAGTACCCTTACCTACTGACACTGCTAACTCATCTCACTGACGGTACAACTAGTATCCTTACCTGCTGACACTGTTAACTCAGCTCACTAATGGTACTACTAGTACCCTTACCTACTGACACTGTTAACTCAACTCACTGACAGTACTACTAGTACCATTACCTACTGACACTGCTAACTCAACTCACTGACAGTACTACTAGTACCCTTACCTACTGACACTGTTACCTCAACTCACTGACAGTACTACTAGTACCCTTACCTACTGACACTGCTAACTCAACTCACTGACAGTACTACTAGTACCCTTACCTGCTGACACTGTTAACTCAGCTCACTGACAGTACTACTAGTACCCTTACCTACTGACACTGCTAACTCAGCTCACTGATGGTACTACTAGTACCCTTACCTACTGACACTGTTAACTCAACTCACTGACAGTACTACTAGTATCCTTACCTACTGACACTGCTAACTCAGCTCACTGATGGTACTACTAGTACCCTTACCTACTGACACTGTTAACTCAACTCACTGACAGTACTACTAGTACCCTTACCTACTGACACTGCTAACTCAACTCACTGACAGTACTACTAGTACCCTTACCTGCTGACACTGTTAACTCAGCTCACTGACAGTACTACTAGTACCCTTACCTACTGACACTGTTAACTCATCTCACTGACAGTACTACTAGTACCATTACCTACTGACACTGTTAACTCAACTCACTGACAGTACGACTAGTACCCTTACCTGCTGACACTGTTAACTCAGCTCACTAATGGTACTACTAGTACCCTTACCTACTGACACTGTTAACTCATCTCACTGACGGTACAACTAGTACCCTTACCTACTGACACTGCTAACTCAACTCACTGACAGTAGTACTAGTACCCTTACCTACTGACACTGCTAACTCATCTCACTGACGGTACTACTATTACACTTACCTACTGACACTGCTAACTCAACTCACTGACAGTACTACTAGTATCCTTACCCACTGACACTGTTAACTCAACTCACTGACAGTACTACTAGTACCCTTACCTACTGACACTGTTAACTCAGCTCACTAATGGTACTACTAGTACCCTTACCTACTGACATTGCTAACTCATCTCATTGACAGTACAACTAGTACCCTTACCCACTGACACTGCTAACTCATCTCACTGACAGTACAACTAGTACCCTTACACACTGACACTGCTAACTCATCTCACTGACAGTAGTACTAGTACCCTCACCTACTAACACTGTTAACTCAACCCACTGACAGTACTACTAGTACCCTTACCCCCTCAAACTGCTAACTCAACTCACTGACCGTACTACTATCACCCTTACCCACACACACTGTTAACTCAACTCACTGACAGTAGTACTAGTACCGTTCCCTACTGACACTGCTAACTCAACCCACTAATAGTACCCTTACTGCTAACTGAACCTACTTGTAAAAATATATGGATTTTCGGTCCGGAATTATATATTGGCAGAGAGCATTATTATGCTCGGGCGACGGAGTGGGGACCAAAGGTTATGTAATAGAAAAGCAATGGGTGCCCCACTCGCTGTGTGACATATTAGGCCATGTGAAATATATGTATGTAGTGCCCGAGATTATGACGAGATGTTCCTATATAAGAGACAGTTAATGTTTGGTGAAATGTTCCCTGTATGCACCAGTTAGTGTGCAAGTGGAGGAGAAGGACATTTTTAATATATATATTTATTGTAACTGTCTGCAACTACCTGTTACCACAGGGCTGATGGGCCAGCACACCAGCCTCATCTGCATACAGTATGGACACCACCTACAGCTGGGTGAGTGACAGCTACCCATATTGGGGGGCATTGCCACCCAGGCTGTGGAGGGTGCCTGATTGGCTGGCTGTGGGAAGCCCAGTCACCATGCAACCCTTTGCCCCACCTGACCACACACTAGCCTCATTCTGATATTGATTATTCTAGACACATTTCTGGATGGACTCTGAAAGTGACAACACTCTACTCCTGACTCTTCAGTGAGACACACTCTTCTCTTGAGCAGGAACCCAGACACTGTGTCTGATGCTCCACCTTTCATATACAAACTGAGCTGTGTGCAACAACCATGGGACTCCAGTTCAATGGGCTGTAGGCACTGATTCTGATACATACTAACCAGAGTAATGAGGCTATCTGTGGACAGAAGGTAAGGGGTCAGGGTGATAGGTCACTAGTAGGTGAACAGGAGTTGATGCCAATAAAGCACAACTTCTTCACTGTCAATCTTGCATAACTTGTCTTCCCTTTCTTCCTTCGGAGAGATACAGTAGATATAATACAGATAAGTATGTTGGAGAGGGGCATCAGGTGTGATCTGACAGACAGTTGTCAGAACGCACATGGGAAGAGTTTGTGGTATAACGGGGGCTCTGACGGCCAGGCATCCAATAATATTACACACTGACATTACTACTAGTAACCTTGCCCACTGACACTGCGAACTGAACCCACTGACATTACTACTAGTACCCTTGCCCACTGACACTGCTCTAACTCAACCCACTGACATTACTACTAGTACCCACTGACAGTACTACTAGTACCCTTACCTACTGACACTGCTAACTGAACCCACTGACAGTACTACTAATACCCTTACCTACTGACACTGCTAACTGAACCCACTGACATTACTACTCGTACCCTTGCCCACTGACACTGCTAACTGAACCCACTGACAGTACTACTAGTACTAGTACCCTTACCTACTGACACTGTTAACTCAACCCACTGACAGTACTACTAGTACCCTTGCCCACTGACACTGCTAACTGAACCCACTGACAGTACTACTAGTACCCTTACCTACTGACACTGCTAACTCATCTCACTGACAGTACTACTACTCACTGACGCTAGTGACTACTACTAGTGCCACCTACTGTTGCACTACTGAGGCGTGCCTGGACCTGGGAACTGAGAGTACTCACGGAAACTCGGCGTGATGGGGGCTGCCATGGTCCTTTTGCCCGGGAGCAGCTGACGGTCCGAGTCCCCTGGAGGAAGATGTCCCGGCCTCCTGCAGTCTGCAGCCCTCGTGGAGTATGACAGGCACGGCGGGAACTGCGCCAGGCGGCGGGCGGCGGGCGGCGGGCGGCGGGCGGCGGGAGGTGGCCGGCGGGAGGTGGGAGGCGGGCGGCGGGCGGCGGGAAGGCTGGGTGTGCGCGTGTGGTGACGGGCTCTGCCTGCATGTATTCCGCTAGGACAGTGAGCAGCAGCGCGGTTCCTGAGGCTGTCACTGCGGTGTGGCGAGCTGGGCCCAGCAAGCAGCTGTCAACAACGAGCCCACCCCCCAACCCCCCCACCACAAACCAACAAACACACCCCACCCACCCCAAAAAAAAAACACCAACACAAAACACCCACAAAAAAAAAACAAAAAAAAAAAAAAACCCACAAAAAACAAACCACAACAAAAAAAAAAACCCCACAAACACAACACCAAACCACCCAAACCACACCGGACCGTCAGCGACTCACTGAGCTGCACGCGGCTCACACCCGCTGGGACCCGGCGACTGCAGCCAGCACCTGCGACCCGCCCACTCACCAACCAGCCTGCTGGCACAATTATGCGGGAAGTCGACAGTCAACAGTTTGTTTCTTGGGTAATTTCACCGTGACATGGTAAGAGAGAGCTGCTGTTCCGGGGCCAGGTGCTATGACTTGGAGTCAGAGCAGGAATCCAACCATGAACGATGACGCCTCGTCAGTGAATAAGGGTTGGCTCATTGGAGACTTGGCATCTAGAAATCGCCAGGGAGAGATGGATGTCCCTGCCATGAATGGTCAGTTTCAGACAGACATTACATGTGGAAAGGTAATGACACCAGGGACCGTATGCATGAAGAAGTATTTATCGGCTCTGGTGTTAAGGCTGGCGTTTGGGTTAGCTAATGCCAGTGTTGGCAAATGGGTCACAGGGTATGTACGGTGCCAAAGCATGGTGGCGTTAGCTAACATATAAGTTATTTATATATTTGGGAAATCCCTCTGAGCCTGTTCCCGGCAAGCACCGCTATTTGGCAATATGGCCGCCGATGTAGTGGTATCACCTGCTATTGTGTGGTAAGATTAAACCACTACTACAACTGGCCAGCATTGAAAACAAGCCCGAGCACTCGAGCTTACATGCTATGGACAGTAAAAACACAGCATCAAATAAAGGAAAACAAAGTACGCTATGAACCCGTTAATTTGTTTTATTTATTTTAATATTCTAAAATACATGGTATCGTATATATATATATCGCTGCTGAGCAACATATTAACCACTGAGCGTGCGCCGGCTGCATCACTTCGCCTTTGTACACATTACCATACGATTCGCTGTATTTTAATTTTGTACACAGTCTACATGCTACCTCTGTTGCTGCTTTTCTATCCATACCAGTGTGTCGAAGATCTGTGTGTCGACGACTTGTGTGTCGGTTCATCTAACAAGGAGGAAGGATCGATAAGCGGACTGATGGTATCATAGACAAACTTTCACTGTATATTCGACAGTGTGTCGACTACCTGTCGATTATCTGTGTGTCAACGACGTGGTTCAGCTAATAACAAGGATCGAGGAGCAGATGTCGTTAACCTAGATAACATTTCGCACATATTCGACCGTCTGAGAGGAACAACCCAACCACAAAAAACCCAAAAAACCCCACACCACAAAAAAACACCAACAAACCCCAAACAACAAACCAAAAAAAAACACAAAAAAAACAATTCGACAATCAGGCGATCTGTGTGTTGACGATTTTTTGGTCGGTTAACCATTAATACTGCAATTCAAACTGTCAGCCGGGTTTCCGGTAGAAATTGACAATATGACCGATAGTAGTATAAAATGAAGTCGATTGATTTATTTTATTCGACAATTAGTTCGATTTAAGATTGACTAATTCGGCTAATCGCGGCTCGACGGTCCTCAGCACGGCGAGGTACGGACCTTAGTATGGTTGAAGCAGGCCCAAGGTTCATGGTAGCTGCCATAGTCCATCTGCAAAGCGTATACAAACACTTCGAGATCGGCAGGGATCGTCATATAGTAGCGGTTATTTTATAGTATTTATTTTATAGTATTTATTTTATAGCCTTATTTTATAGTATTTATTTTATAGTATTTATTCGCCAAGTTCTCAACAATTTGCCTTCACTTGATGCTATATGATAGGTGCTAGGTGCACCTGACGCTATATGCCGATTACTTATTGCGGCCCCTGCGGCTGTGGACACGCTGGCCCGGTGAACGACGCATTCAGCCGAGCTTCAATGCAAACAAGGCAGACTGCCCGTTCAACTGGGAGGCAAAGCAATATGGCGGAAGATCTGAAATCGGCGAAGAAAGAAGACTCATCCTCAACCTCATCGGTTGAGGAAGAAGCGCCGGGGGACAACAAATTAGAGGAACGGGAGCCGGCAGTGACAGGACGTATTTGTGCGCTGGAGTGCAGGAAGCGGCTGGCAGAGCTGGAGAGGCAGGAGAGGGAGCTGGAGAGCGACATGACACGGCTGGCGATGAAAAGGAAGAGGGGGCGTAGTAGGAGCAGAAATCGCAGCTCCTCAAGCGACCGCCATCATCACGGACATCACAGGCACCATAGACACTCTCCGACTTCAAGCTCGTCAACCGGAAGGTCGGCAAGCCGGGAGAGAAGGCTAAGAAGTAAGTGGTCTATCCGTCGATATCTGGAAGACCGTAAGGACTTGAAAAAACTCTCCCCCTTTGAGCTCATTGAATCGTCATGTGGGTGGGTCCTAGATAAAAAAGACCTTGACTTGCAGGATTTGAGATGCTTTGTTAAGCACATCAAATATATTGCGGCTAGGGCTAAGTCGGGTCAGTTCCAAGACCGGGTACACGCTAGCTATGATCTGGCGATCCGAAAGTTAGCGACAACCGACGGATATGAGGCCTTTGGTGCGGGAAACGCTGAAGTGGCACTCCAGTACTATGCATTCGAATACATGCGGGGGCATTCATCCAAGGGGGGTTATGGCGGGGCCAAGAATTCCCAGGCTAACACTAAGCAATTGTTTTCTAAGGATGGGAAAAAGCCATGCTTTGCATATAATAAAGAAGAGGGTTGTAGTAGAGACGACAAAACATGCAACTTCGGCCACTGGTGTTCTCGGTGTGGCAGTAGATCCCACATTAGGGCCAAGTGCCGCAAAGCGTGAATTACAAGGGGCCGGGGCAGGGCTAGGGGAGGCCATCGCTTAAGTGTGTTGCAAATTTGGTTGAACCCCTCCTAGATTGTGTGACTCCTGTCGATATAACGGCTGATTTGCCAGGAGAGTCTGGCTGTGATTTGGTTCCCAATAACAATGTTGTTTCAAATTGTAGTGTTCCCGGAGTGGGTATGTATCCCAGTGCGCTAATTGCGCGTCGCCATGCTGGGGCCTGTGACTTAATATGTTTTGACACCCTTGAAACTGTTTGTACTAATCAGCTTAACCGCCACCCAGTCGGGGAAACGTTTGCTAACAGTCACTGCGCACCTAATGGGCTTACTGATGCGGAGGACTATGGGACAGGTGGGTCCCAAGATGCGGGAGGGAACGAGGTAAAAAACTTAGTGGGGCATGACATAGCCCCCGACATATGTCCCGGCTGGAAGGATATAGATCAGGATTGGTTAACTATCACCAGCTGCGAGAACGGCCTAATTGTTAGTGCCACTGATAAACCAATTGACTGTCGATGTGTTTTCCCCGTCACTATTGCGTGTTTGGATGCGACGAGTACCTGCACCCACATGATTAGAGGGCATGCTGCCCAGTTTAAACCGTGCCGTGTCTTTTGTGAATGTTTTGCCAAGGGCCAAGTAGACCCAGACACCAATTACATTTTGTATGGTGCTATTTTTGGTTTTAACGTAATTAACCCTTCGTGCACTACGACTTACACCAGTCGTTATACTAATATTATGAACCCTTTACATGACGGTTTATCAGTAACAAGCTCAGGAACGAGTTAAGTTCTGGCTATTTTGCTAGGGCTGATGGCCCCCCCCTTTGTGTAGATAATGTTTTTGCGATTCCTGATTCGACGGGTGAGGGGTACCGTACCATCGTAGACAGTAGTAGGCCGCTGGGCCTCTCGGTTAATAATTTTGTCCAGGAGGTTTCGAGAAAATTTTCTTACCAGGGAGTCGATGACTTAGTAAAAGTCATGATCATGGGGGAGTTTATCGCTACAATAGATATTAAAGATGCATATAGAGCTATCTGCATCCACCCGAGTGATTCCCCGCGCCAAGCAATACGTTGGGACTTAGGTCACGGCCGCTTGGCACACTGCTCTACAGTCATCCGGGGTGGGCGCTCCTTCTCCACCAGAGGTTATGATGCCATCAGACAACTAAGGAAACCATACTATAAACTATGTATCACCAATGAGTTTCGCTCAGAATTGTCTTGGTGGTTTAATTATATCGATACTTTTAATGGTTATGCTAAGCTTTTGGGTTTACATGCCCCTTCAATTTCTGTCTAAATTGATGCATCAGACTGGGGCTTTGGAGCTGCCCACTCGGGCGACTGGTTGGTCAGGAGTTTCTTATGTGACTCAACCTTGGCGGGGGAGGTGGGCCACCATTTTGTGGCGAGTGATCAGGCCTGTCGGGGGGCCCATATTAACAAAAAAGAGATGTGGGCTGTCATTGCTGCCCCCCGCAGGTGGTGCCACCTTTGGAGAGATCACCGTGTTGTTTTCGTGACAGACAACAACACGGTTCGGGCAGCGCTGGCCACTGGCCGATGTATAAATAAACTTATAATGCGCTACTTAAAGGAGCTCTTTTGGCTCTCAGTAACATTTAATTTTGATGTTAGCTCGGCTTATGTTAAAAGTAAAAATAATATAGTATGTGATGCTCTAAGTAGGTGGCGTGACCCACCGAGCAAGGCCCGTATTGGAGCGGTAGATCAGCTGGCATGTATGTGTTGTGCTAACTTATTCATATGACCTGACACTTTCTTTCTTGCAGACCTGGAGCTCCTGAGAAGGGCGGTGGGTGCTATGAGCGACCAGTACTATGCAACAAACTCACGTGCAACACGCTCGATGCAGATTAGGAAATACCTCAGCTTTATAGATGAGTTTCGAGGCATCATATCACCGCTGCCTTGCCCCCCTTCTCTGGTCGCCCTCTATGTAGCTTGGCTTTCATGTATGCTAAAATATTCTTCAATTGTAAATTATGTAAGTGCCCTTAATTTCTTCTTGAAAGCAGAGAATAGTGAGCCAATCGATTTTTCCTGCCTGACTATTTTGGGAGGAGCTAAGCGCTCACTGGGGTGCGCAGTTAAGCGTGCGGCGCTGCTACTACCTTCTGAATTATTAAAAATGTTTTCTTTCATGTCCTTAAGTGAGGGTCATGTTGCCACTCGTGCTGCCATATTACTTGGGTTTAGGGCTCTCCTCCGCAAATGCCAGATTACCGACTCTGAGTCCGTCCTCTTGCGCTCAGACTTTTCTTTCCACACTTGGGGCATGGGGGTCACCATACGGCGATCCAAAACAATTCAGTTTGCGGAGAGAGAGCTCCTGATACCAGTCATGCGCGTGCCTAACATGGACCTATGTGCTGTTTTTGGGGTAAAGAGGCATTTTGGGAAGAAACCGCATGGTGCTGCCCCTCCGGAGCGAGTTTTGGAGCCACGCGGGGCTACCGGCTAATTCCGCTAGTCGGTGCTGCTGAGCGACATATTAACCACTGAGCGCACGCCGGCTGCGTCACTTCGCCTTTGTACACATTGCCATACGATTCGCTGTATTTTAATTTTTTACTTGAGCGGTAGGGCATTGTCACCCCAGCCAGATACTTTCTATATATATTTTACGTGCATATTTATATATAAATCCATGTTAATAAAGATTGTATCATCCACTCCTATCTCCTCGTAAAGTGTACTTACATATATATATATAATGTGTGCACATTCTTACTAATACAGATCATGGCCAGAAGATCAGTATGCCAACCCTAAAAAAAAGAACCAGTTTAGAAGAATAAAATTATTCCCCCCCCCCCGACGTTAGACACAAAAGTCCCTTGTTTTTAATCCAGAAGACTCGTTTTCCTCTGGGAGACTGCAGTTAATTCTATCTGTAACGAACCCAAACTGAACACTAAACTTGTTAACATCTAACCTATGCTATAGTATCCAAATGGTGCTTCTGAAAAGTCCCTGAGTGAAAGGTGTTAGCCATAATGAAGTAATCCATATTCTGCTGTATTCAATAGGATGACGTCTACATGGCTGGTGGTGACGGTGTGATATCTCACCCGTCTTAGCCACAATAAAGTAATCCATATTCTGCTGTATTCAATAGGATAACGCTTGCATGGCTAGTGGCGGCGGTGTGATATCTGAGCCGTCTTAGCCACAATAAAGTAATCCATATTCTGCTGTATTCAATAGGATAACAATTGCCTGGCTGGTGACGGCAGGGTGATATCTGAGCCGTCTTAGCGACAATTAAGTAATCCATATTCTGCTGTATTCAATAGGATAACGCTTGCATGGCTAGAGTTGCCGGTGTGATACCTGAGCCGTCTTAGCCACAATACAGTAATCCATATTCTGCTGTATTCAATAGGATAACGCTTGCATGGCTGGTGACGGCGGTCTGATAGCTGAGCCGTCTTAACCACAATAAAGTAATCCATATTCTGCTGTATTCAATAGGATAACGCTTACATGGCTAGTGACGCTGGTGTGATACCTGAGCCGTCTTAGCCACAATAAAGTAATCCATATTCTGCTGTATTAAATAGGATAACGTTTGCATGGCTAGTGATGCCGGTGTGCTACCTGAGCCGTCTTAGCCACAATAAAGTAATCCATATTCTGCTGTATTCAATAGGATAACGTTTGCATGGCTAGTGATGCCGGTGTGATACCTCAGCCGTCTTAGCCACAATAAAGTAATCCATATTCTGCTGTATTCAATAGGATAACGCTTACATGGCTAGTGACGCCGGTGTGATACCTGAGCCGTCTTAGCCACAATACAGTAATCCATGTTCTGCTGTATTCAATAGGATAACGCTTACATGGCTAGTGATGCCGGTGTGATACCTCAGCCGTCTTAGCCACAATAAAGTAATCCATGTTCTGCTGTATGCAATAGGATAACGCTTACATGGCTAGTGACGCCGGTGTGATACCTGAGCCGTCTTAGCCACAATACAGTAATCCATGTTCTGCTGTATGCAATAGGATAACGTTTGCATGGCTAGTGATGCCGGTGTGATACCTCAGCCGTCTTAGCCACAATAAAGTAATCCATATTCTGCGGTATTCAATAGGATAACGCTTACATGGCTAGTGACGCCGGTGTGATACCTGAGCCGTCTTAGCCACAATACAGTAATCCATGTTCTGCTGTATGCAATAGGATAACGTTTGCATGGCTAGTGATGCCGGGGTGATACCTGAGCCGTCTTAGCCACAATAAAGTAATCCATGTTCTGCTGTATGCAATAGGATAACGCTTGCATGGCTAGTGACGGCGGTGTGATATCTGA
>JASIRB010002627.1:0-61090 GCA_030323885.1 Branchipolynoe longqiensis
ATGGGATGGTAGATGCAACATGTGATTATAGTGATATTACATGCAGTAGCATTAACATATTGTAAAAATATACGGATTTTCGGTTTAGAATTATATGGTGGCAGGGAGCATCTTTATTATTGCATGACAGAGGGGGACAAGGTTATGTAAACTAAAAAGCAATGATGCCTAATCACAGTATGATATGAGAATAGACTATGTGAAATATATGTTCATGCATGCTGCCTAAGATTAAGAAGGAGCTGTGTTATATAGGAAACAGTTCAAGGTGATGGAAATTTCCTATGTGTGGCTCCAAACATGTACCATCACCAGGGAAGGGACGTTCTTGGTCTATATATATGGATATATATATATGAATGTAACTGTATCCAACTGCTGGTTCACCCCTGTGTCCATAAGGGAGGCCCAACCTCAGCCTCATTTGCATATACACTCAGGGCGGCACCTGCAGCTGAGTAGGGTGGTAGCCACCTCCACTGGGGTGTTGGCTCCCACCCCAGCTGTGGGGCCGCCTGAGTGGCTGACGGTGGGACTGCTCAGTCACCTACGCTGCCTTGACTAACTGACCACACTAAATCTAGGAGATGCACCGCATTTTATGTAAATGAAGGATCGATGCTCCAGGCATCCTGGACACCGGCACTCTAGTCCTGGCTCTTGAGTGAAGCACACATACTTTTGAGCAGGAACCCCAGACACTCTGTCTGATGCTACCTAAATTCACCTATTCAAATTGAGTGTATCCACAGCCATAGGACTCCTGTCCCATGGGCTGTGGGCACTGCTTTCAGTATACAGGCTAAGTGGTAATGAGAACTAGTGTGGACAGAAGGTGAGGAGTGAGGGTGCTAGGTCACATGTAGGGGAATGGACAAGAGTTGCTGCGCAATAAAGCACAACTTATTCACTGTTCATTTGTGTGATTAGTTTTCCTTCCTCTTTTCAGTACTGATTCATGAGTTGGTTTGATTAGGCTAATTGCATCACAGGTGATATGAAGGGGAGAGTTTTGTAGTCTCATGGGGTGCTCACAGCGGCCGAGCATCCGTGTTTCTATAATATGAAGGTACATATAGGTTTGTCATAACATGATAACCTAAATTTAAGCAGGGCAACAGGCATATGATTTATACAGGCTGATGACAATTCACGATTGTTTTTCCTCAATTTCTCGGGTGTCAATAGGCTATTGATATTTTGAGAATGGTGATTGTGTTTGATTTTGTTTTGTGTGTGATGATTTGTTGTTGTGTTTGATTGGGCCGGCCAATCACTCAGCCAAGCCATGGTTGCGTTTGTAGGATTTTGTGGCATGTATTAGAGCGTGGTTTACCTTGTTTGAGTCTCTGGTGTTAATGTATATTTTATGGGTGTTGGAGGCCCACCCCCCAAACCACTGTACCTCCAGCTCGGAGCTTCCTGAGGCGAATGCGACGGTCGCCGCAGCCTTCCTTATGGCGTGGGGCGTGTAGGGGGCCTTCACCCCGATGGCCAGCTGGGCAGCTCGCCACTCTCTGGCGATGTATGGGATGGCCATGGTGGCACCATCGCTGGGGAAGGTGAGAAGCCTCAGGTGAGGTCTGGTGGTGGGGGCCTCTCGTATCATTGCTCGGTAGGCGGCCACCGGGCAGAAGCTGGCGTTGGGTGAGGGGGCGAGCCACCTGTCCCTCGACTGGTGGTTGGCCTGCATGTTCTTGGACCACTTCTGATGTTTGTGGAGGGTGCCATGGTGGACAGCCACATCAGCTTGTGTGGTGTGCCGGGTGGGGTCAAAGGTGGCAGCCGATCGTGGTGCCACCTCCGACTGCCTCGTGCCCATGAAGAACATTATGATGACTGCTGTGGCCATCACGCGCCCTTGTGGTGTCGCCTGGAGGTGGGTCACCACCGCTTTTATCACCGGTATCGGGACGTTGGGTGCCGGTGACGCCATGTGCGACTTTGAGCGCCTCATTGCATCGAGGGCGAGTCACACCGTGATGTGGTCCATTGGTGCCATGGGCGCCTCCCGTATGCGGAGGTAGAGCCCTAGGTGGGAAGCGGAGTTGGTGACAGAGGATGGGCACATCCGGAACGCCTGTTCCTCTAGCCCGCACCGTATCTCGAGGAGCGTCAGCCCGAGTGGCTCCACCCCGAATCGGGTGCAGTGGCACTTGTACGCTTTGATGGTTGTTCGGTAGTTCGCCCAGGAGCCTGGGGCCCTTGCCACCTCCTGCCTCTCGACTGCTATAAGGATCTTGTACTCCGGGTCTGCGGGGTAAAAGAGGGTCAAGCTGTTGGTATGGATATGTGCAGGGCTCCACGGGTCTAATGTTATGACTTATACATATACTGATCGCTTTATCCCTGTATGCCCTACTGATGTGTGCCCTGCTGAATGCATCGGCTAGGTCATTATTTACCCTGGTTAAGTGCCTATATGTTATTGTTATGTTATGGAAGGCCTGGAACATCCATGCCGCCCTGGCTATCTGCAATAGTCTGGGGTCATGGCTCCGTCCAGTGGCCAGCACATACACGGTGGCCATATTGTCACATTTGATGAGTATGTGGCTGCCGCCATCCCTGTCAGTGACGATTGTGTGGAGTGCTATTAGGACGTTAGAAGCCTCGAGCTGGTTGATGCTGTCGGGGTCGTCTCCCATGTCATCGGTGAGCTGGGTGGAGTACGCGGAGTGGTGGTCGGCCCCGCCCACTCCCCCCATGCATGCATCCATGACTATCTCACCGGTTGGGCTTATCAGTGGTATGATTGAGGTGCCGTTCCATGCTTGTATGAAGTCCGGGAACCAGGCAAGATGGCACCTCATCTCGTCGGTGATTCATGTGCGGTTGGTTTCCATCCCGCGGAGTGCACCCAGGAGCCTGCCGACAAACAGCCTGGCGGCGGGAACACACTTGGCAAGATGGAGGAGCTTGCTGAGGAGCGACTAGAGCTGCTTCTTTGTTATATAGTCGCGGTCCGGAGTAGATCGGACCAGCCTGATGGTGCTGTCAACCTTGTCTTGTGGCATTGTGAGTGTCATGGTGCGAGCATCCATGTTTATGCCGAGCCACCTGACCGATGGGGAGGGTGGTTGTGATTTCTCCATCGCCTACGGGAGACCGAGCCGTGCAAACAGGGCCCGTGTCATGTCAAACTGGATGCAACATTTGCGCCTGTCCCCGGCCACCACAATTAGGTCATCGAGGTACATTGTGGCCTTAATGCCTCCCTTCCTCAGTATGTATACAAGCGCCTCGGCCACCCTTTGGACATGGCAACTGGATCCCCTGGCGCCGAAGGGGACAGAGATGTCGAGGTAGTATTCCTCTCTCCACCTGGCGCCAAGGAGGGGCCAGTCAAGTGGGCAGGTCCTAAAGTTTTTGTATGCCCTGCTAATGTCCATTGTGAACATGTAGCTTCCCGTTCCGGCCACCCTGAGCTCCTTAGTGAATCCATCCACTGATGGCAGGCAATGCTCATGGGTGTGGCTGAGGGCTGTGTTTTAAATGATGTAGGCATTGATGGAGGTCTGTGCGGGGAATGACATATCCGCTATGATCCTGCGTTTAGTGGTGTCGGCCTTCTTGCGTGTCATAAGTGGGGAGACATGGCACCATTCTGGGAAGAGGAGCCGGCTATAGGTCCCGTATAGTGTGCCACAACTGACCTCCTTATGGATGTATTGGGTGACCACGGTGGGGTGTTGGCATGCACTGGGGTGGTTGGTGGGGTGGTTGGTACCGGATATGGGGCCCATGTATCCGAGCGGGAAGCGGTATTGCATGAAGTCAATGAGCTGGTGGTGATCAGGGGAGTCTGAGAGGCTTTCCCTCCAGTCGTCTATGTTGATGCCGGATGGGACCGGAACTCGTGTGGCTATTGCATTAGGGAGGCCAATTTGCCGAACTGCTATGTATATGCCAGCTATGTCAGCAGGGAGGCCTGTGCCGGGGGCGGGCCAGCAGTCATGGTGGTGGTGATGACTGAATGCCTCTGGGCTGGGATCGATGCTGCTGCCATTGAAGTTGGTGAGATCGAGCGCACAGTCCATGCGAGCGGTGTGCATCTGTGCCTCTGTGCCTCTGTGTTGTTGTTGTTGCCGTGTGGGGGCGGAGTCGGCGGGGTGCCCGGCCTCGCACGCCTGCCTCACGGGGTGGCCGGGTGACCGGGTGTGGGCACTGTTGCTGGCGGCGGCACTGGTGGCGGGACATGGATGGCCGGCCAGTGTGTGTGCACCGTGAGGGTTGCTGCCGCCGCCAGGGGTGGGCGTAAGGGGTGCTGCCGCCGCCAGTCCGGCGCTGCCGCTGGGGCTTGGTGCCGACCCATGGCGGCCAGTGGGATGGCGATTTGGGTCACCTTCCCTCGCCGAGTGAGCTCTCCCCGCGGCCCCGGGATGGCCAGTGTGCATGTAGGTCAGGTTACCCGGTGCGGCAGGGCCCGCAGCGAAGTCAGCGCAGGGGAGGGCTAGTAGTCGGGTAATTGGATCACCGGCGCCTGCCTCTGCCCCGTGTCGGGGTTGGTGTGCTGCCCTGCAGCGCGGCCAGCCAGGGAGTGGGCGCGCCCCTTCTCTATTTTTTTTGGATGAGCTCACGGGTCTTCCTGCGGCAGTTCTGCTCCAAGTGCTCATGGAATGCCTGCGTGATGCGGTAGCAGTATGGGCACGCATGCACCACGTCCCGCGGGCCGTCCTGGTGGTGCTGCTTCTGGCTACACCTCCTGGCCGAGTTGGACACGGCGCATGGGCGCTCGTCTGCCTCAGCCTTAATGCGACCCCTCGCCGCGCTGTTGCCGGCAGTGAGGGCCACCGGTCCATGTTCATCCCTGGTTGTGGTAGGGTTGCTGGCCTGGGCTGTGGTGAAATTGGATCGGTCATTCTGGATCTCCTGTCGGTCGTACCAGTCGATCTCCTCCTTTTCTATCATGTCAAATATGTTCTGAGACCACTCACACAACGCCGGCCATGGCTTTCACGCACAGTCATCCGTTAGGCATTTAAGATACTCAAACATATGTGGGAAATTACCCGCGTCATAGGCCCTCTGGTCGACCATCAGTCCCATGAACGCCCTCATGTACTCCCTTTCTGTCATAGTAGTGCGGGCCGCGATTTTCTGAGCGGCAGAGCTGCAGCCCTGTCACTTGAGATACATATGCAGTTTGGATATTGGGTTAGTGACGAACATATCCTGTAACACAGCCCACCTACTTCGATTCATCTGTAGTGTGCCTGGTATCAGTCAAAGTCTTCGTTCAGATCCTCTAGCTCATCGTCGCGTCGCCGGGGCCGTTCGGCCATGCTGTTTGCCCGTCGGTGAGCCCCCGCGCGCGGTGGGAGGACCAGGTACATGTCGCATCTCCCGCCGCTGCGCGCCTATCGGGGGAGGACCCGGGCCCGGCGGCAGGGGAGGAGGATGCTATATGTATTATTGCCGAGCATGCTGCAGAGTGACAGTCTTCCCGCTGCCATCAGTGGGCAGGTTCGCGGTGAAACTCTTCTATTGCACTGTATTTAAAGTAAGTTTAATTGCTTGTCTTACGTTGGTAGTCCATCATTTGAGGCTACTTTTTTCCACAGCATTCATCCGTGTAGATTGCATTAAGCTGCCGTGGAACTCGGTTCTAGAATTCACGGAGATAAAAGATGCACCCAATCTACAGTAGCGGTGAATGACAACCTGATCTAAAAACGAGCAAAACCCGCTTTTGTATAAACAAAATGTGGAGTTCCTGGTTCCAGTATCCGATATTTGTGTATACTGGCATAGAGTTGATGAATTTGGAGAGAATGCAATAAAACACCAAAGCAAGATGGTGGACATAAAAAGCTCTTGATTTGAGGTATGAAGTGTATTAATCTACGTGATTTAATCTATTCTACAATTCAAAAGTAGCGGACAAATATAAAGAGGTATGTCAAGAATATATTTTGCTTCTTAGATTAAGAAGTTACCTGGCCATTTGCTTTACGCAGCCTCCTGACCCTTTTCCTAATGGGTTGTTCAGCAGCCCTCTGACGGGGTCAGGGCTGTGGGAGTGACTGCACTTCAAGAGCTAATAATACAACTAACACAACATTATTTATTCAGAATTATCAGGATCGAATGTGATGAGTCCGGGTTTGTATAACTTGGAACAACCTTGTCAACCTAGTCAATGAGCAGGATGAGGAGGGCGTGTTGTCAGGCTGCGGTTAATAGTGCCGTTCAGCCCCAATGACTGTCCTCACTCACATAGGTTAAGGCATATTTCACACTTGGAAAATAGCACTGTAAACTCTATTATCCTTTAAAATAAATTTAACATTTTTTAGTATGCCTTATAAGTTATATAAATCCACCATTCCTTTCCCTGTGTGGAATCATAATACTAGTGATAATATCCATTGGGTACGTAACATTGGTACTGTGCAGGCCAACCCGGACCTGTAAAAGACGTGTTAACACGTGAGTTCTGTAATGTAACTGTTTATTTAGAACCTATAGTGATGACGTCATTAGTCCTGATCCGGCCTGACCTATGACCTCAGATCCATATATTACATCTCCCTTTCAATAAAACCAATTCTAACAATTCGAATATCCTATCTTACCTCACATCATCCCTTGGAATGAATAACACAACCATGTGCATGTTCGCTTAAATATGCTTTAACAAGTAAAGCGAAAATACTTACAATATAACAACGGAACTGACATGATATGTTCTATCTTAACTAAAATGCTACATAGGAAATAACATTTTATGCTTCAATATGTGATAACAGATTACATTGCATGTAACTCGGCCCCTCCATTACGTGACAAACAATATCAGTAAATGTCGTTAAAGTTTACAAGCGGATTAAATTGCTTTGTCCTGTACGTAAAAATAAATACAACAATTACTGTCGAAACAGGTACTCATGACAGATGTCAGTCCACATAAATAAGTGCGAAACCTACAACTAACAGCAGGTCATGACTGGATGACTTAAAGTGCGACCTAAAAACACCCTCGTAATACTTTATTGATCTAATATAACAAGATTGTAATGCACCATTAAACCTGGAACATAGTACAATATTTGATCAACTTCAACAACAAAAAAGAAGAAGAATATTAATACCACTAAGGCCAAGTGACCTTGAACGTTCATTAAACGGACATATTTATGTTACGTCAATCTCCAAAATGTTTTGTAGGCTTACTTATTCGACCATATGTTGTAGTGTATGTTGATGGTTTGTGCATGGTGTGTGATTTGCCAATGTTAGTTGCATTTGTTAATTCAAGGTTTTTATCCATATCTTCATTTGGACATCTGTAAATAAATTTCCTGTTACGCCTTAATATATTATTACATTCATCTACTAGTCTGTAAGCCCTCAGATTACCGTCACCTGCTTCCACAATTGTCCCTTGTTTCCACTCACTGTTATGATCTCTATATCTGACCCTGCCCCATGTCTTCAATAATGGGCGACTCTTACCTGCATGTTTGTCGAAGTACATTTTTTGTAATGCCTGATTACGATCTAGGTGAGGTAACTTGGACGATTGTATAGTCGCTTTGAGCTCACGGTCCAAAACAGGTATCCTAGTTCTTAACTTGCACGACATCAATAATTGCGCTGGTGATGCACCAATGCCATCTAGTGTAGTGTTTCTATAATTTAGCAGGGCTATCTCTATATCCCAATTGTCCCTAATACATTTTTTTATCATCCGCTTTATAGGTTGTACATATCGTTCCACCTGCCCATTGCTTTGCGCATGCATCGGACTCATAAACAATGGCGTGAAACCATAGAGTGAGGAACACGTACAAAATTCCTCACTTGCAAACTGTGGACCATTGTCCAATACGACAAACTTGGGTATCCCATACCTTGCAAAGGTTTGTTTCAATTCGGTAAGAACTGCTTGACTCGAGGTGTGTAATAACTCTATAATGTCAGGAAATTTAGAATAATAATCCAGAAATAAAATGTAATTTGCACCATTTACATGAAATAAATCAACTCCCACTTCATTAAATGGTATATATCCTTATCGAATGATTCACCAAGGGTTACTTGGCCTGTAGGTTTCTAAATTCCTTGCAAACTTGACATGTTGAGATTTTATCTTCCAATTGGCTGCTTAAGCCTGGCCAAAAAACATTATCCCTAGCTAGTTGCTTACACTTCACCATTCCCGAATGTGATTCATGCAATTTTTCTAAAATATTAGGTTGGAATGACTTGGGAACTATTATTTGTGCTCCTTTTAATAGCACTCCGTTGTACAATGTAATATCATGCCTAAATGTATAATACGGTTTTATATGAGGATCAATCATTTTGTTACTGTCAGGCCAACCGTCTAATGTCAGTCGCTTTACTTTCTGTAGTGTGCGATCCAACTCGGTGTTCGCTTTAATCCGTTGGACAATATCCATCCTGATATCTACTGAAGCCACCGAGATGTCATGATCGTAGAGGTCGTTTGGGTTTATATTGGATGTGTGTGCTTGTGACAGGGTATTTGCAAAAAATAAATTCGACCCTTTTAAGTACATTACTTCTATATTGTAATTTTGGAGTCTCATGCGCATCCTCTGCATCCTAGCTGACAACTGATTAATAGGTTTAAGCATAATAGCAACCAGAGGTTTGTGATCTGTTTGTATTGTTATTTCATTTCCATAAATATAATCATGGAATTTACGGCATCCAAAACAGATAGCCAATAACTCTTTCTCAATAACAGCATAACTTATTTGAGTCTTATCTAACGCCTTTGAGGCCATCGCTACAGGTAGATCACATTGAAATAGGGTAGCACCTAAACCATACTTAGAAGCATCCACCTGGAGTACAATTTTTTTGTGCTTATTAAAATATTTTAAAATAGGTGCCTTACTTAACAGCCCCTTTAACTCCTGAAAAGCCTCACTTTGAGCAGAATCCCAGTGCCACGCTACATTCTTCTGAATCACAGTCCTTAATGGTTTTGTAATTTGGGCCATGTTTGGAATGAATTTACTCACATAACCGATCATGCCCGAAAAACGTTGCACTGCTGCCTTATTGGTAGGACTTGGCATGTCGACAATTGCCTGGATTCTGTCTGCATTCGGTTTTAGTCCATCCGACGTGACCAAATGACCTACATAATTTGCACTAGTTTTGCAAATTTTAGATTTCTTAGGGTTTAATTTTAGGTGCACTTCCCGTGCACGTTGCAAAACTGCTTCCAAACGCACATTATGTCCTTTTATTGTTACGCCATGTATTAAAATATCATCGGATATAACATGAACACCAGGCAAATTTACTAGGATTTCATTCATCTCCTGTATGAATATATCCCCTGCAGTTTTTATCCCAAATGGTAGACGTGTATATCTAACCCTGCCCCAAGGTGTGTTGAAAGTACACAATTTCGAGCTATTGTCATCCAACTGTATCTGCCAGTACCCACTGTTTGCATCCAAAACTGAAAAATAATTAGCTCCATGTATCTGAGCAACTACCTCTTCAACAGTTCGTACAGGGTACGGACCCCGTAAAATGGCCTGATTTAATTTAGTCGAATCAAGGCAAATCCTTAGCTTACCTGGCTTGCGAACAATTGTAACAGAATTCACCCAAGGGGTAGGTTCTTCCTGTCTTATGATAACACCCAAGTCTACCATTCGGTTTAATTCAGTCTGCACATCATCTACAATTGCTAAGGGTACCCTGCGTGGTGGGTCGACAACAGGTGTTACAGTATCATCAACATATATTTTTGCATTCACCTTAATTAAGCCTAAACCCATCAGAATATTTTTTAACCAGATTCTGTGCCCCATCGTCATCAGGCGCGCCAATAGTACTAACCTGACACATGCTTGTTTACCTAGGATTGCACTCCCGGCATGAGTCAATTGAAATTTTAATTCAGTACCATGGACTTTCAGTGTTGTCTCCCCGTTAGGTTGGATCCGATGACCCCCATAAGTAATTAACTGACACTTCGATGGGGTTAAACTAGCATGACTGATTTTGTGGTATATATCCAGAGGCCTCTGATCCAGTGTCTAATTTAAAGGACACATCTTATTCGTCCACGACGAACGTTGCATACCATAACTCACTGTCAGACACTTCGTCATGGTAGATCGTCCCCACAAACAAATCATACTCGTCGTCATCAACGTGCTGTAGTAGACAATGTTCCTCCTTGTTGTTCGGATCAACATTAATTTCATATACTGGTGCATGTTGTCTCTTTTGTAAACGGCAAACCTTTACGAAATGACCTATCTTGTGGCATCCAGAGCACTCTTTTCCTCTTGCCGGACAGCTACCATTGGGATGATTGTATCCACAACGGCCACAACGTGCACTCGACATAGGAGATCCTTGTTGATAACGATTTGTTGACGGCCATATCCATGGCGACGCCCGTTCAGTCGGTCTGTCCCCATTGACGTGTCTAGCAACCATCGCATCTACTTGATTGTCACCTGTCTTGCTCACTTGTGCTGACTTAATTTCACTCAAACGACACAACTGAATGCATTCCTCTAATGTCAACTTTGGAGACTGCAACAACTTATTTCGAAGTGCATCATCCTTCACGCCACACACAATATGATCACAGAGTAATGATGCTTCCAACGCTTGATAGCAACAGTACTGGGCGCGATGTTTTAATTCCCTGATGTATGTGTCCATATTCTCACTCGTTTGATTAAAAGAATTAAACTTGTACCTGACAGCGGTAATGCTCGTCTTGCCCTCACAATAATGAGTGAACGCACTTATTAACTGTGTAATCTTGTCTTTGTCAGCAGTCTCAAATTCAAAAGTTCTGTGTATCTTCTGGGCTTTGTGATATATGCGTAATAGATGTATAGCTGTGTGGCTAATATATGTTAACGAGATGCAGAGTTTGAGACAAAGGAATATGCTAATGAGATGATGTCATGGAAAGTTTAGCCGGTGGGTTGAGCGAGCCCTAGGCCATGAATAAACCATTCAGTATCCAGAAGACAAAGTGTTCAGGCATTGTACTTTCACACGGTGTCAGTTGAGGATGAATGCCGCCCGCTAATATGTTGGTGGGATTGCGGCCGCCTGGTCAGCTTGTCCTCAGCCACAACGCGAGATCGAACTGGAAAACATGGATCAGAGCATACGACATATACGCCACAGCTGCAGGTGTCGTGATGAAGAAAGAACGAGTGCAATGCTGCATCTTTCTTCACATTGCTGGCGAGAAAGCGCAAAAAGTTTTCGCCAATATGAATATCGCGCTCGCTGATCAAGACAGGATCGGGCCACTTACGGAGGCATTTCGGACATATTGTGTAGGCAAATGCAGTCTTATCATCACAAGATATAAGTTTAATACGCATAATCAGGCTACAGAAAATATGGCTACGTACATGACAGCATTGAGAGACAGTGTAAAGGATTGCGAGTATGGTATGGTGGAGGAGTCGTTGTTGCGCGATCGGGTAGTGGCTGGTGGAGTAATGTGAATTTGCATAACAAACTGCTGCAAACTGCTGAGTTAACTTTGGAAAAATGTGTCAGTATTGGTGAAATGAGTGAGTTCAGTTCAGATCTGTTGGAGGACACCAAGTCAGGCGTGGAAAGTAAAGAGATTGATTTTGTAAGGAACTATGCTACTACGCGTACCAGTGCACCGGCGGTTCGGACATCGGCGACGCGATCTTGGAAATCGCCATCTTGGAATGCCGGCGGCGCCAGTGCAGAGGAGTTCAAGATCCGCTGCCAGAACTGTGGATATGAACACCGCCGGGGAGTCTGCCCAGCGAAAGGCAAGGCTTGCATAGCCTGCAAGAAGATCGGACACTTCGGTAAGGTCTTCAGGAGCAGACTGGGCAGAGCCAAGGAGCTTACAGTTGAGGAGCCCGACCCCCACAATGCTGAGCAAGACCCAGATCCGGCAGAGGTCAATGTGCTGGCAACGGATCTGTTTGTCGGTGCCATGGACCACGGTGCCGAGCAAGATGCCGAGCTGTCGCACTCGATCGTTCGGGTGAACGGTTGTCCTGTCAAGTTCAAGCTCGACACCGGGTCGGAGGCGAACGTGCTGCCGAGGTATGTCTTCGACAGAGTGCCTCCGGGGCGGCTGACGAACACCAGGTGTTCGTTGGTGACGTTCTCGGGTCATCGGATCACTCCTGACGGGTAGGCGATGCTGGACGTCGGCGACAGAGTGCTCAAGTTCCAAATGGTACAGAACTGTCAGCCTATTTTGGGCAAGTAGGCTTGTGTGACATTGAACCTGCTGGTGTCTGTGGATGAGATGCACTGTGCTGTGCCGACGAACATTTCCAAGCCGACGAACGGTCCCAGTGCTCAGGCGAATACAAAGATGTGTTTCAGGGTTTGGGGTTGATCAAAGCAAATGCTATCATTCATGTCGATAAATCGGTACGACCTGTTATTGATCCGCCTAGACGGATTCTGTTTGCCATTCAGGGTAAGGTACGTAGTGAGCTTGATCGCATGGTAGAGTTAGGTGTCATAGTTGAACAAGATGAACAAGGTTAACTCCATAACTATCGTATAAAAACAAAACAAGATAAGGATTTGTCTGGATCCGACTAAGTTGAACAAGGCAATAAAGAGAGGGCCTTTCCCTACCAAAACGATTGATGAAATTATTGACAAAACGGCAGATGTGAAATATTTTTCAGTTTTGGATGCAATGACAGGTTATTGGCAGATAGAGTTAGATGAAGAAAGTTCACGTCTGTGCACGTTCAATACTCCGTGGGGCAAGTACAGGTACACCCACTTGCCTTTTGGCATCAAAACAGCACCGTGTCATGGGCGATATACCCGGTATCGAGATAGTCACGGACCACATTTTGGTATATGGGTCAACGGTTGAGGAGCACAACGAGCGGCTCTGGGCCGTGTTGGACCGAGCTAGGTCGGTTAACCTTAACTTGAACGAAACAAAATCTTTGCTATGTAAGACTACAGTGAAGTATGTAGGTCATCAACTTACCCAGCAGGGTGTGAAGCCTGATCCAGACAGAATACAAGCAATAGTTGACATGCCAGAGCTGCGTGACAAACAAGGCGTCCAAAGGTTCCTGGGCATGGTTGGATATGTACACAAGTTTATACCCAACATCTCTGAGATAGCCAAACCACTACGCACGCTCCTGGCTAAGGACGTCGCGTGGCACTGGCAGACCGAACAGCAGGGCGTGTTTGATAAGTTGAAAGAAAAGTTAAGAACTGCTCCTGTGTTGTCGTATTACAATGTAAAAAAAAACATTGTTATTCAAGTCGATGCTTGTCAGTCAGGTTTGGGAGCCGTGTTAATGCAGGATGACAACCCAATCGCACTCGCATCTCGTGCGCTTAACTCAGCGCAGTGTGGCTATGCCACTATTGAGAAAGAAATGCTCGCCATATGTTTCGGATGCCAGAGGTTTCATGACTATATCTTTGGCAAAGAAGTTCAAATTCAAATGGACCACAAGCCGTTAGTGGCGATAATGCAGAAACCGATTCATAAACTTTCGGCCAAGATGCAGAGAATGCGAATGTGTTTGCAAAATTACAATATTCCGCTATGTCATGTGAAGGGTTCTTTGATGTTTTTTGCAGACACATTGTCCAGGGCGCATAGTGCCAAAATAGGTCATGGTAACCTGTTCGATGACACGTTCTGCGTTGCCGCAGTGGACATTCGATCGTCAAGTTTGTTAAGTAAGATTGTCAGAGAGTATGAAAAGGATGTATCCATGTCCATGCTGATCTCACCCATTGAAGATGGGTGGGACACTACACGCATACAGACACCACCGTGTCTGAGACAGTACATCCCACACAAAAACGAGTTAACGATAGAAAATAATCTCGTCATGAAAGGCAATCGGGTGGTGGTTCCTCCGGGTCTCTGCATTGAAATGATTGAGGCGTTACATGAGACACACTTGGGTGTGACAAAGTCCAAGCAGCTGGCGCGGGACTGCATGTTTTGGCCGAATATGAATAAGCAAATTGAAGATAAAGTCAGTCGGTGTGACACTTGCCAAAACAACCTGAAAAAGTTGGTGCAGACTTGTTTGAATTAAACCATTAGAATTACCTGATAACTGTAGATTACTACACAAAATATCCAGAGGTGACGCTGTTGGGCGATACGTCGTCTGTCACTGTTATTGAAGCATTGAAGGATAATTTTGCAAGGCACGGTTTTCCTAGTCAGGTCATTTCGGACAATGGTCCGCAGTTTAAGAGCCATGAGTATAGGGACTTTACGCAGCACTATAGGTTTAAGGCCGTATATTCCAGTCCACAGTATCTCCGCAGCAATGGGCAGGTAGAAAGGTTTGTGCAAACGGTCAAGGACATGTTAAAGAAGTGCAAGAAGACTGGTTCAGATTTTGAGTTAGCTTTGCTGAATTATCGTAACACTCCATTGCCCGTCCTGAATGCATCTCCGGCTCAGCTGCTCATGAGCAAAAGGCTGAGGGGCAGGTTGCCGATGGCGGAAGAAATTTTGGTGCCCGAAACGCAAAATCCAAACAATGTCCAGACGGAAAAACGGCGGCAAAGTCAGAAAGCGTTTCATGACAGGAAGTGTGGAAAGCCACACAAACCTATGAAAGTCGGAGATAAAATAAAATACAAGAATCATGCTGGGGAATGGGTTATTTTGGGTCGGACGGGTATTTCTGGGAGAGAATTTCAAATTTTGAACGAGTCAGGTAATATGTTATATCGGAACCGCGTACAGATTATTAGGGCGCCTTTGGGGGGGCGGCCCAAATTGGTCGGGCAGGTGCAAACTAGGTCAGCGTCATTGCCGAATGTACACAGTGGGGCTAATCTAAGTAGGTCAGGTCAGCTGATTAGGCCAGCGAGCAGGTTAGACCTGTAGTGGCTCAGTGTAGATGGAGTGTTTACACATATAGCATGTGCATGTAGGATTAAGTTATTTTCAGCTGTGTGTTTTGATATTGGATGTTTGATGGACAATTTATAACGTGAGGCATTACAGCCGGACAGTGAAGGACTTCAGTGCCATATGGCGCTTGGACATTTGCAAGGACTTGTGTTTCAGTTAAGTGCGCATATATGTTACTGTGTATTAGTTTGACGGTTGTGCGGTATGTTGATGGTTATTTTGAAACCTTTCATGTTTCAGAAATACTTTGAGGCGGGGATGTGATATATGCGTAATAGACGAATAGCTGTGTGGCTAATATATGTTAACGAGATGCAGAGTTTGAGACAAAGGAATATGCTAATGAGATGATGTCATGGAAAGTTTAGCTGGCGGGTTGAGCGAGCCCTAAGCCGTGAATAAACCATTCACTATCCAGAAGTCAAAGTGGTCAGACATTGTACTTTCACAGGCTTCACTCCCGGCAACATGTAGAAAGACTCAACACTGAACTTTCTCAGACTTTGTCGACACTCCCGCAGCTGTCGAATAAATCTCAAATGAATGAAGCCACGATCTCCAATTAATGGCCACCTTCTCATTAAAATTCAACGGTCCTGGGGGTTTCAATCCCGAAAGTGCCATCTTGAAGAGTTCAACCCGTAATATCTGACACCATATAAAAGGCGTGTTAACACCGTGAGTTCTGTAATGTAACTGTTTATTTAGAACCTATAGTCATGACGTCATTAGTCCTGATCCGGCCTGACCTATGACCTCAGATCCATATATTACAGGACCTACTGGGTTTGAGTCCAAATAGCCCATTCTCAATGTGATATGTCATTAAGATCAAATATAATATTCATATAAGGAATACATTTTAACACCACGTGACCATATCTTTAACATGGCTTCTCTGGTGAGATCCCCCTACCTCCACCACCACCAAATAAAAATATATAAGTAGTTCAATCGATAAATACAGTACACAACAGCGTCCATTGGCTTTGCGTATGTCTACTGCTCTATATATATAATATATATATATATATATAATATTATATATATATTATAATATATGTGTATATATATATCTATATATATATATATATATATATATATATTATATATAGAGATGTACATATCAGTTAGCTGATACAGTGATAGGCACTCTGATAAAGCACGACACCAGTTCCCACTACTCTACACAATAACAAGCCTGCTGCACAAAGGAGACACTGCCAGTGTTGCACAAAGGAGACGTCCAGCGGGAAACTAGCAAGCGTCACCTGACTGGTACCACGTGCAGTTTACACAGACAGGCATCTACCTGCCAAGTGACCAGACGGGATAGCTGAGTGAGTACCTGAGGACAGGACAGTGTACGCATGGTTCCATGTGTAATAGCATCACATATAGTAGAGGGATATATGGTTTAGTGACGTCATGAAAGTGCGATAATTGGCCATTTTGAAAGTGTGTTAATTGGCCATGTCATTTATATGCTATAGCTTACTGCTCAGCTTTTTTGGTGGCTTCATTTTGTATTAAACTGATATGGTTTATGATCCTTAGAAATGCAGCCAGAACAATTCTGGAAAATGACCGAGGTCCCTATTAGTAGTACCACAGAGAATAGAGAGATAAATGGTTAAGTGACGTCATGAAAGTGTGATAATTGGCCATTATGTTGTCCCTATCATCGTTCATTATCACACTTCCAATATGGTGGCCATATTTTCGGATTATATGCTGGGAGATCCTCAAACAGCCTCGCTTTGCCATACTTATATAATAAATCCTTGATAACATGCCAGGATGAGCTACCTCCTCTGGCTGTTTGAGATTACGGCCAGGTAGGATGCACTCTTTCCAGGCGGGAGCCTGAGACCCCATTAAAGCAGAGACAGTAATGTGATGGACCGTGGAACAATAAGTAACACTGAAGTTGATTCAAACACCCACAGGTTCTGCCTGGTTTATTGCACTGAGGTCATATTAATAGAAGTGGCCTGTCACTGCCCAGTCGGGTAGCACACAACCTACCTCGGGGAGGGGGGGGGGGGGCGTGGTGGCCGCAGGCCGTGGGTGGAACAGCCAACCATTGGTCGTAATGCGAAGCATTACGTTTGATGCGGGGGGAAGGAAGAGACCCTCCCCCGCCCCGCTGTCGCGCTGCCTTCTCACCTCGGCCACCGGCGCTCACTTCCCCCCCTCCCCCGCCACTCTTCTTTGTCCCGCGCTGCTCACGCCTCGCGCGACCCCCGCTGCTCGCCACCTCTCACCCTCCCCCCGGCCTGCCAGCATTCGCACCTCCTGCCGCCGCTGTCCCCTTCCCCCCCTTATAAGGCCGACGCCGGCCTTCCTCAGCCACTCACCTTCCTGCCGCCTCCCTGACCGCTTCTTGCCGACGCAGGCCACGGACAATCGCCGCCCCCAGAAAGAACCTGACCCCTGACACACTCCCCTCCCCCCCCCTGTTGCTGCCCTGCCCCCGCCTCGGGCGCGCCTCGAGCCCTCTCCTACTTTTGGTGGAGGGCTCCTCGGCACCCCCTCACTCCACTGACATTCACACCACATGAACTTTTATATACCTGTCTGCTACCATTTGACACCATGAACTTTTGACATTACTCTGCTTACTACCTTACGCTGTGCATTGTCTTATCTACCTCATTGTTACATTTGCTTATTACCCTACACTGTGCATTTGACTTATTACTTCACCGATACATTGTCTGCCCTGTATGTCATAGAGGCATGAATAAAATGTCTCTTTTCCCACCCCCGCCTTGCTTTCTTCCTTCTCGCGCATCAGAATTGTTCCTGTAGTGTGCTGCCACCTATTGGTACTTCTTAGCAACACGGGTTAGCACAGTGAAGACCTGCAGCTTGTGATAGTGGGCCTGATGATGGATTATTACTACAGTAGTATGTGTGTTTAAATGACAGCTCTGCATCCACACCAATGTTGACATGTATTCTGATTGCGTAGACAGTCAAATAAGACGAAATGAATTCGTACATTGAACAACCTGCTACATTCTAAGTACCATCTAGAAACTCACATTGATTTGACTAATATTGATCTAGTTATATGACACTACTGTTGCCATATCGGTATAGAACTTTTGGGTTACATAATTTAATTGTGTTACATGCTGCAAATTATGTATTCAACAGTCATTGTATACCTTACTCTATATACCTTCAGTGTAAATTTAAAAAATAGCTGGAACACAAAAGACAAAAGACTTATTCAGCAGAATAAACATATTTACCACGGAAAAGACTAAATGAGGACAACGTTAGCCTGGATGCAGAGTAGTCCTTTGAAGCGAATTTCTTGTGTGTTACTTTGTGAACAGTATGTATGCGTGTGGCTCTGGGCAGTTGATAATGATATACTTCTGCTTGTAGATAGCTTTCAGGTATACAAGACCAATATGACTTCACAGCAATTAGTTTTGTCTCATCATTCAAAATGGACACAACGTATATGTGAATTATTGTGCAATGTTATTCCTGTATATTATTCGCCTGAATGTGCAGGTGATTATGTTCACTCTCCACACTCGAACCTTAGAACCCAAAGAAGAGGCACAAACAAGAAAGTGCCACTTCCAATCTTTATTTCTCCAAGAGGTGGGATATAACGGTCATGCAGCCACCCCGAGGCATGCGCCATACTCTTTGTAAATACCCTGTCGGAGGGTGGGGGGTGTGGGTGTGTGTGTGGGGGGGGGGGGCTTAGGGAGGCGTTTGGTGCTGGATTAAAGGAGGTGAGGGGGGAGTACTTTATACATCACAGTGCACAACGATTACTCACCCAGTAACACACGTCCGCATGCAGGTAGTCCTTATGACACACACTCATCGCAACTTTATGGTGCTGTCCGACTGGAAGACCAGGCCGTTGGCACCATGATCTGATATCCCACTCAGTCACGATATCCTGTCACTGTGCTGACCAATCCTTGTAAATACATAAATACATCTTCAAATATCTCAAAGTTTCGCTATTTAAAATATAAGTTACTTCAAACTAAAGTAAGGTAGATTATAACAATCAGCCTAATATATTTATCTCAGTAAATAACAGAAAATTTAAACCATCAGAATATGCAACTGTAAATTGGAGCCTGCCAGAAAAAGGGGCAATCATTATTTAAACAGAGTGGAGATTTTGTCAATTGAAGATACTTTAATATTATAACATCTTGTTGCAATACTACACCAGATGGCTGAATCCGTAAGAGCCCTCAGTGGCTGGTTTCACATGTGGGAGGTCGTGTGTTTGAGCCCTAGCAGAGTGAAATCTATACCATATCAAACTGATACTTGTCGCAACCTAGCCTGCCATTTGCCCTGCTTAGAATAGGGAAAGGAGTGGTTTCCTCAGTATGAGGATGATGTGACTGAGTCGGAGATTGGGTCATGCCGCTAGCGATCCGGTCTCCCAGTGAGGCAGCACTATGAAGTTGCCATGAGTGCATACTGGCGGAAGTTGGTACCCATCCTCCTGATATGACCTTTGATGTTGCCAGGATGGAAAACCTTAACAAATAAACAGACATCAATTTAAATTAAAGACCATTAAAAATATTAGACAGAAGGAAATAGCAATGATTCTATGGTACCCGGCTGCTTTACGGTGTGACACTTAAGAGTGATTAGCGGATATGATAAGGTATGATAGGGTATGATACCTCACAGTGCACTGGCAGAAGCAACACCTGGGCCCATATGCATGGAGCAGTGTTAGCGGTGTGTGGTGTTGACCATCTAACACAGGGTAGCTATCACCATTTATCAGGGGCGTCGCAAAGTATGTCAAGCCGTATGCATGGTGGCCTAAATGGTGCGTGTTAGCTATATGTGAATTAATTTATTCATTATGGAAATTTCTCTGAGCCTGTTGCCAGCGAGCACCTGGTTGGGCATAATATATTGCCTTCTCTACCCACTGGGAACCAGCACGCTTGTTACTGAGGCGGCGGCAGCGGGGGTTGCTTGCAATCGTCGATTCGACAATATTAATATCGCCGCCATTGCGGCGGCAGCGTTAATCTTGCTTTGATTTTAGGGTTAATTTAATAAAATTTCACTATTTGACTATGTAACTCTGTTAAATATGATAGCATTGAATAGATTTGGGCCTAATATATAGCCGCCAATTCAGTGGCGGCAGTGATGTGTGTTTGTTGATATGCGACAGTATGGATGTTGTAGTGGTCTGCACTGACCTCTCAGGCAAGTAACCACATAGACAGGTAGGCGTGGGGAGTGTGTTGATATCAGGGAGCCTAGGTGGTGTAATGGTTAGCACACTGGCCCGGAATGCAAAGAGATGTGGGTTCGAGTCCCGCTCTAGGCGCAGTATTTCCCATTTTCATCACCCCCATGACACTGGTTGCCGTGATCAGGATCCTGTACAAGCTTTGCGCTGTATGGTTGTTGAACCTACCCTGTGTATGTATGTGTTAGTGCATTGCCTGTATGTATGTAATTGTAAGCATTACAAGACTTACAATTCCAGGGGGACGAGTGTAGTGGTCTGCACTGACCTCTCAGGCAAGTAACCACATAGACAGGTAGGCGTGGGGAGTGTGTTGATATCAGGGAGCCTAGGTGGTGTAATGGTTAGCACACTGGCCCGGAATGCAAAGAGATGTGGGTTCGAGTCCCGCTCTAGGCGCAATATTTCCCATTTTCATCACCCCCACGACACTGGTTGCCGTGATCAGGATCCTGTACAAGCTTTGCGCTGTATGGTTGTTGAACCTACCCTGTGTATGTATGTGTTAGTGCATTGCCTGTATGTATGTAATTGTAAGCATTACAAGACTTACAATTCCAGGGGGACGAGTGTAGTGGTCTGCACTGACCTCTCAGGCAAGTAACCACATAGACAGGTAGGCGTGGGGAGTGTGTTGATATCAGGGAGCCTAGGTGGTGTAATGGTTAGCACACTGGCCCGGAATGCAAAGAGATGTGGGTTCGAGTCCCGCTCTAGGCGCAATATTTCCCATTTTCATCACCCCCATGACACTGGTTGCCGTGATCAGGATCCTGTACAAGCTTTGCGCTGTATGGTTGTTGAACCTACCCTGTGTATGTATGTGTTAGTGCATTGCCTGTATGTATGTAATTGTAAGCATTACAAGACTTACAATTCCAGGGGGACGAGTGTAGTGGTCTGCACTGACCTCTCAGGCAAGTAACCACATAGACAGGTAGGCGTGGGGAGTGTATTGATATCAGGGAGCCTAGGTGGTGTAATGGTTAGCACACTGGCCCGGAATGCAAAGAGATGTGGGTTCGAGTCCCGCTCTAGGCGCAGTATTTCCCATTTTCATCACCCCCATGACACTGGTTGCCGTGATCAGGATCCTGTACAAGCTTTGCGCTGTATGGTTGTTGAACCTACCCTGTGTATGTATGTGTTAGTGCATTGCCTGTATGTATGTAATTGTAAGCATTACAAGACTTACAATTCCAGGGGGACGAGTGTAGTGGTCTGCACTGACCTCTCAGGCAAGTAACCACATAGACAGGTAGGCGTGGGGAGTGTGTTGATATCAGGGAGCCTAGGTGGTGTAATGGTTAGCACACTGGCCCGGAATGCAAAGAGATGTGGGTTCGAGTCCCGCTCTAGGCACAGTATTTCCCATTTTCATCACCCCCACGACACTGGTTGCCGTGATCAGGATCCTGTACAAGCTTTGCGCTGTATGGTTGTTGAACCTACCCTGTGTATGTATGTGTTAGTGCATTGCCTGTATGTATGTAATTGTAAGCATTACAAGACTTACAATTCCAGGGGGACGAGTGTAGTGGTCTGCACTGACCTCTCAGGCAAGTAACCACATAGACAGGTAGGCGTGGGGAGTGTGTTGATATCAGGGAGCCTAGGTGGTGTAATGGTTAGCACACTGGCCCGGAATGCAAAGAGATGTGGGTTCGAGTCCCGCTCTAGGCACAGCATTTCCCATTTTCATCACCCCCACGACAATATTGACGTCAAAGTGGCGGCGGCGATTTGTCGATATGCGACAGTATGGATATCGACGTCGGCGATTTGTTTACTTTACATTCGTCGATTCAACAATATTAATATTGCCGCCAATGCGGCGGCAGCGTTAATATCGCTTCGTTTTTAGGGTTAATTTGATGAAATTTCACTTATTGCGTATTTAATTCTGTCAAATATGATAGCATTGAATAGTTTGATCTCCATCCTGACTCTGACCTAACACTAACACCGCTGTAAACCTGCTATGAGCAGGTGTTAGAATCTCTGACTTTAAATGCGTGGGGTTTGTCTAACACTGCTCCATGCATACCGACTTTTCGGCGCTAAACCAGAAATCCCTCCCCAACCGCGGTTTGCCTCACTAACACCGCTCCATGCATATGGGCCCAGGGCTCCAAACCATGAGTATCACAAACTGTTCATAAATTACCACTAACCAAAATTTAAAGCACTAGTAATACTGTGTATAACTAACATCCATTCCAGGGCATGTACCTCCCCTCCACTCATGCAGGAGCAGTCTACAGTAATTCACGACACTCGGATAAAGGACAGAACTTCAATGTAACAACCAATCATTTATTGATACAATCAGTAAACATGCCACGGGGGCGAACAGGAGGCTGGCTCCGAGTCTAGGTCTCGTGTGTGGAAACCTGAAGGCGGCTGGCACCTTGTGATGAGTAACTGTGCATGAGGTCTGGTGAACCCCGATTAGTGTTTTCAGCATGAAGCGAGAATGTGCCTGGAGCGACAATAATCACAAACAATAACAAACAAGGTAAGGTAAACAATCCCACAGCACTTAACCCCTAGAAACGAGGGTGTGTGGGAGGGGAAATTTGACGTTGCTAGTATGAAAGCTGCGAGAGAAGTGGCCGAGACGGTGGGCGGAAGTTATGTCAGCAGCGAGGTCAAACAACAAGGTCAGTTCTTTACCTCGTGCGTGAATTAAACATGTTGCCTCGCCAACATGCCTAATTCACGACAGTCGGATAAAGGACAGAACTTCAATGTAACAACCAATCATTTATTGATACAATCAGTGAACATGCCACGGGGGCGAACAGGAGGCTGGCTCCGAGTCTAGGTCTCGCGTGTGGAAACCTGAAGGCGGCTGGCACCTTGTGATGAGTAACTGTGCATGAGGTCTGGTGAACCCCGATTAGTGTTTTCAGCATGAAGCGAGAATGTGCCTGGAGCGACAATTATCACAAACAATAACAAACAAGGTAAAGTAAACAATCCCACAGCACTTAACCCAACATAGAGGAAAGTGCTGTGGGAGCGTTCATGATCTGCTTCTCAGTCAGGTACTTGAGAACCGCGTTACTGGACCAGAATCCAGCCTGTTTCAGATCATGGAAAGGAAGATGCGCTGTCACACAAGCCTGGGCTGCACCCCTTCTCAGACTATGCAAGGTATACCGTGTACTGCTAGGCAACTCGGTTGCGGCCGCTATATTCAGCACTCTGACCAGAGTGCGAGCCGTCAGGTAGTCGCCTGAGGGAAGCACAAATGCTGGTGAGTCCCTCGGTATGGGGTTATGACTTACATAGTTCTTCCACGCTGCTACTGGGCAACAGGTTGAGTCAGGTTTAGCCGGGAGTGAGAAACTCAGAGGCGGACTTGCCCGGGACCGGGTCTTGGTGGAATAGAACACTACCGACAAGGCTGAAGTTGACATGTGAACATCCGCGAACATCAGGGTATGTGGACCAGGTAGGGACACAGTGTCTGAAACCAAATTACTTGTACGTACAAGGGTCATATAACCAATTACTAAGCAGCAATGAACACTGATGTATTTACACTCAACCGCTTCAGAAATAGGACTACTTTCAAGAGCTCAGAAGGAGACAGCGGCAGTGCTCGTTTCTCTACGTGGCAGGAGTTACGGACCAAACCCTTACGTAGCCTGTTCACCTCATACGAGTGGAAAATATCAGGGGAAGGTAACAGTGGGCCAATGCAACTCTTTATAGTGCTGAAATAGTTCTCGGCTGAACCCGGGGCTCTGAGCCTTATAGAGAGATAGGACCTAAATGACAGGATGTCATACATCGACGGGTTCGTCGGAGCTACCCCGTGCTCCAAGCAGAACCATACATATACTCGTACATGTAGCCTCCTGTTCTTTCGAGTTCCGTCTGCCAAGGCTGCAGCATAGTTGTCAAGTAGACGTTGGTGCTCGACTATGGAGTAGCCTGGTATGTAAAAAAGCAAAAATAAAAACCGGTTATTATAACACACAACCTCACAGCTCGAAATCAATTAGATCAAGGCCCGGCATAACTGTAATCTCCTGCAAGCCCCTTAGCTCTACCTCTCTATCTACCGTTACCCTTGCCGTATCACTTAACGGGGCCCTACTGAGTGCATTCGCCAACACAAGATCCGCCCCCGGCTTAAATTTCACTACAAGCTAACAACTGTGTTTGGCTGCTATTAACCATAATTGACGCGCACAAGCACAGAGAAACTGGTCTCTCCCACAGCCGGAAGAGAGGACTTGCTGCGATGTCATATTATCCGTGTTTACCACGATCACAAACTCATGGGGCTGTGACGGAAGCAATTAAGTCAGTGCTACTACCAAATTGAACGCTTCTAACTGTGCAATAATGGGGATTGCTTCCCTAACTTCCTCTGAGTACAGAACCGAGTAGTATTTCTCCTGCGAGAACGCGCCCCCTCCCTCTAACGTGGAATCACACTCTAGTATCCAGGACGGAGGCGGAGCTGGAGGGAGTAGAACAACATTATTACACGTCTCCGCAAACCTTAGAAACCAATCTAAGTCCTTCAGGATCATCATGTTAAACGGATGCTGTCCTACATTCGGAGCCGCCCTCAGTGCCGCAAGAACCCTATTCATAAATCGGGTGGCAGGCTTCACACACTTTGCTATGTGCTGTAGCTTCCCTGCCAGGCTCTGAAGCTGTTTTCTCGAAGCTGTCTTCTTCGTCTCCCACCCCCGACATTCATCTAGCACTTCTTGCAGCTTAACTTGCCATCCTGATATGACCTTAGATGTTGCTAGGATGTAAAACAACAACAAACAAACAAACAAACAAACAGCTTAACTTGGGGAAGCGTGAGCGACAACTTTACCGTATCAATTTGAAAACCAAGCCAGACCATCTCTTGAGCAGGCGTGAAACATTTCTCCACTGCCAGTGACAATCCAAGCTCCCCCGCCACACGACGAAATACTCATACGCTTCACACGCTCTTTCCTTAGTTAGCTCCACCCCGACAAAATCATCTATGTAACACAGCGCAAAGAAACCTCTCACCCTCAACAACCATACTACAGCTCTGGTCATCCGAGCACAGGCCAACGCCGACGTCCTGCAGCCAAAAGGGGGAGCCAGGTCCACATAATAGTGCGAGCCAACCATTATGCCAAGCAAAGGCGTAGAGAGCGGGCAGACTCGCAGCTGCCTATATGCCCTGGACAGATCCGCTGACCATAACCACGCCCCTGAACCCAACTGCACAATACGATCTGTCAGCGTAGTTACTGACGGCAACGCAAAAGAAAAAGGTTGCCCTTAAAAGAAACCCCTTTTTATCCCCGCGTTCACACTCTTGCCCAAGGGAAAGCTCAAGTCCAATATCACCCTCCGACTAAGTGAGTTTTTCTTTGGGCGAGTCATTAAAGGACTAATCTGAAACCATGGCCTGAAAGGCTGTAACAGAAGTGGACCCAACATTGCATTTAACCTGCACTCTTTATCTAAGAAACTTGTGATATGTACATCATCTACTGCATTTGCTGCGTGGTTTCCCAAGGTAGGCGTAGGCGCGAATGCGGCCGTGTAGTCGATCGGCCAGCCGTAAGCTAAGAAATCGACTACCTGGCTGTCTGGGTAATCTACCAAGTGTGTCCGCCATGCTGGAATATTCAAGCCGGAGGGAAGTAGTATACTTTCTGCCAAGTAATTTGGAAGCGCACTTTCTCTTATCAGCTTATAGGTATCCAAAAACTCAGGATGAGAACTTAACGCTACCGAAACTACCATCGGCCAGCACTGATACACATGTGACCTATACTCAGCCGGGGAAGGGAGAGCCTTACACCTGCGCTGGCTTGAGCCAGCAAACAAACTCACTAAATCTGAACTGGTATTAAAACAGTTGTACTCTATTTCCACCGGTAACTGTACCACAGAATGCAAATCAACATTACTAATTACAGTGGGTTTGGCAACTGCAGGCGGAACAACATACTCGGACTCCGCTACTCCCACCGACCCGTGCACCGCAGCAGTCGACACCGGCTCCAACAGTAGGTCACCACCCCCCGCCCCCCAGCAACCGAGCACGGGGAAGCGACCCACTGCCCCACCTGTGACTGTGCCGCAGCCTCGGTACACGGACCCGCCGAGAGCAGAGTAGGCGAATGTAAACACAACAGGTCGTGCTCTCGCGGGTCAGGGACATTTACCATAGACATCGGACTCATTGCATCAACTATCACCGACGGACAAGTTTTTAGTATATCAACACTCACTACACTGTCTTTACAAGTTAACGACGGTGAATTTTGGCTCACTCGGAAATCAGTAAACAAAGGCGTCGCACTTACGGCAGCACCTTGCACAGCCTGCTTGTCAGAGCCCTTTCTATCATGGAAAGCTCTACGTTTCAGGCAGTCCTGCTCCTTATGCCAGTGCACTCTTTTCAAACGGTAGGCACACCAAGCACAGATGTGAAGCATCTTGGCCGGGGGAGCTCCATGGGTCGCCGCGAACCCACAATCCCTCCCCCAATTCCAGTTGATACAGGGTCTGCCATCGGTCTCTTTGTTGTACTCCGTCCTAGAGTTTATCGGAGGCACCCCTCCTGTCTGAGCCGGAGACGCAAATGACTGCGCCTGTACCATGGCATAGGGCGATACATACGCAGGGACAGGGTGATAAACATTCGGTGACACTGTCCTACTAGCAGCTGTACAAATATCCCTCTGAAGCTCTTTCAGTGCACTCGCATCATCCCACCCTTTTGGGAGCCGACCTTCATCCAATAGCTTAAACACCCGCTCGGACCAGTGCCGACAAACAGGCCAGTCCCAAAGCGTGGCCATATGGGCCAACTCCTGCTCATGATTAAAGATATGGGGCGGCCAAGATGGCGGCAATGAAGGCAAAGCAGCTAATGTACGCAAAGCGCCAAAGTACTCTGGCCAGGTAGCTTCACCTTGCGAAATAGTTTTGAACGATTCACCCCGTCTTATGAACAAATGCGGCAAGAAGCCAGTACCTTTCGGCTTGCGAAACGACGACACCGGGTCCAGCAAGATGTCGGCAATGGCCGCTGCTGCCTGCTGAGCTCGACCCTCCAAACCTTGCTGCGGCCTTGTGACAGTGACACTGGGACCTGCCGGCTGCAGAACCTCAGCCAGGTAGTAACCGGACGCCCGCGTCGGCGACTGTGCCCTTTGCCACGGCGTCTCCATCGCCGGGGTGGGCGGCAAGACGACAGGCAACCGTACAGGTGGAAGTGGTGACACTGGTGAAGAAAATGACGGATTAACTGCATGTGACACATACTGCGACTGACCTGGGAACGGGCGAGGAGGAGCAGCAACAGTTTCTAGAACATTCACCCGGGTCGCCAAGTCCTGTATAACCCTTAGCACCTCTCGCTGAAGTTGCAATCCTGTCGCCATGTCCGACTGTGATGCCGGCACCTGCTGGCTGGCCACTTGCGAAACGTCTGGAGAGACCGAGCCCGCTTGCACTGTCAAGCGCGCTTGTGACAGCAGAGACCTGGCAGCCCGGCGAAGGGACTCTCGCCGGAGCTGCGGCTGTCGCGGCGGGCGGCCCACTTCTTCCTTGGCGGCATCTCGAACCCTAAGAAAAGAGAAAGACAAATGAGAAATTTGACGTTGCTAGTATGAAAGCTGCGAGAGAAGTGGCCGAGATGGTGGGCGGAAGTTACGTCAGCAGCGAGGTCAAACAATGAGGTCAGTTCTTTACCTCGTGCGTGAATTAAGCGTGTTGCCTCGCCAACATGCCTAATGTATGAAACTATATAACAAAACAGGGCATATGTACTGTATGCACCAGCCCATACGCCCATAAAACAATCTAAACAAAGTTAAAAACTCGTGAAATCTAAGAAACGCCAAACCTAAAGGTAAAGAAAGATGGTAGATGAAATTGAATGCAGGCTGGGAAGGGGCACGCACTTTGCCTACCTAAACTGCCAGAGTGCATCCAATAAAATAGACACAATAAAAATGCGCCTAAAAATGAAAATCTTGATGTTTTAACTCTGTCAGAAACATGGTTCACTGACAGACATCAAGATAACACCCTCAACATAGAAGGATATAGGCTTGTACGTAATGACAGAGAGCAAATTAACATAGCAAACCAAACAAAAAAAGGTGGAGGTGTTGCAATTTACTGCAAAACCTAAAGAAATCTAGACACTGAGGCCCTAAAAATAGCAAACAACTCAAATGAACACCTGGAACTACTATGGTGCCTAATACAAAATTAGAAGCAGGCTAACATAGCCATAGCAAGCCTCTACAGACCACCGTCCAGGGATATTGAAACATTCCTTGAAAACCTAGACAAAAGCATAAATACAGTGAAAAAACTAACAAATGCAGAAATCTTTGTGCTAGGAGACTTCAACATAAACTACAGTAGCAATGACAAAAATTAATTAATGCTACAAACCACTATCAAAATCCTAGGGTTACAGCAACTTATTACAGACAGCACAAGACTAGGAAACAATAGCTCAACAATTGACCTAATACTAACCAACTCAAACCATGCCACAAAATGGGCCAATAGAAGCTGGGGTATAAGTGACCATGAGCTAATATATGTAACGAGGAAAAAACTCAAAAGCACAAGCCAATATAAATATAAGATGGGCAGATCCCTAAAAAACTACTCAAAAGTAACACTAAAAAACCACCTATATGAAAATAAAGACAACCTCACAACAGACAGAGATGATGCTGATATCTACTGGAATAACATTGTCACAAATAAAACAATCATTAGATGAGATGTGTTCCATAAAGAAACTAAAAATACAGAGAAACCAAGACCGGTGGGTAGGCAGGGAACTGTTAACGCATATCACAACAAAACGAAAGCTAGGTGACAAAGTGAAACGTACTAAAGACCCAGAGGATAAAAGGGCCTATAATACTGCCAGAAACAACTCCCTCAAAGCAGTAAGGGCAGCAAAAAAGAAATATATAATAAAACAAGACAAGGACTGGGGAAGCAAGGCAAATAAGTTCTGTAAAAATGTAAGCTTACTATTCCCCAAAAATAAGATAGAAGAACGAATAAGCTTCCAGGATAAGGATGGAAATACCCACACAGATAGTGATGCAGCAAACAAACTACATACCCACTTTGCCACGGTAGGACAAAGGTTATCAAAGAAATTCACAAGAATCTGGGAAAACAAGTCAGAAAGTATCCAGGATGAAATCCCCACCTGCAAAACTGACCTAAAAGAACTAACGCAACTAATAAATGACATAGATGAAAACACACCAAGTGGAATAGATGGAATCCCCACAAAAATACTAAAAGAGGCACTCCAAGCCATCCCAGATACCATGGTCAACCTGTTCAACATATCATTTGAGCAGGGACACTTCATCACAGCATGGAAGATGGCAACCATCACCCCCATCTACAAAAGTGGTGACAAACAAAACATGGGGAACTACAGACCAATATCAATCTTGCAAACACCAGGCAAGCTAATTGAAAAAATATTCCACAGGCACATAAATGAGCACCTGGAAAAAAACAATATACTAAACAAGAGGCAAGGAGGTTTCAGAAAACTACACTCCACATCAAAAACAATAGCAAACCTAACAAGTGATGTGCTGGCATCATTGAACCAAAAGAAATTAGTTGGAGCAGCCTTCATCGACTTCAGCAAAGCCTTTGACACTGTAGACCACAGCATATTAATAAGAAAATTAAACAACATGGGCATTAAATCCAAATCAATAAACTGGATAAAATGCTACCTAAACAACAGGCAGCAAAAAAACTAAAGTAAATGGTACACTCTCAGACTAACAAACTGTCACCTGTGGTGTACCCCAAGGATCAGTCTTGGGACCACTACTATTTATACTATACATAAACGACCTAGAAAAATGGCTGGAGACAGAATGTCTCCAGCTATATGCAGATGACACTGTCGTATATGCAGAAGGAAGCAGTGTAGAGGAGGTAGCAACCAAACTGAACAACCTCCTGCTAAAGCTGGACGGCTGGTGTGAATCCAATAAAATAACCATCAATGCAAATAAATCTAAAACAGTACTCTTCTCACATACAGCAATCACAGGAAGAAACCTACAATGCACACTAGGAAACCAAACACTGGAAAGTGTAAATCACTACAAATACCTAGGCCTAGAACTAGATAGCCAGCTAAACTACAATCTGTGTGTAACAAAAATCATACAAAAAGTAAATCACAAACTATGGCTATTTGCTAAACTAAGAAACTATATGACACAAGATATGTCAATAAAAATCTTCAAAGGCATGGTACTCCCCTACTTTGACTATGGGGATGTAATCTACATGGGTGCTAAAAATGAGCTACTTAAAAAATTGCAGATACTACAAAATAGGGCCCTGAAAATCTGCCTGAAAGTAGACAAACTACACCCCACTTATGACCTACACAAAAGAACTAAAGTAAAGCTACTAGAAAACAGAAGGATAATCCACCTAAAAACATTAGCATATGGATATAGCCAAGACATTAAGCGTCTAACCCAACCACTAAGGGACACCAGAGCAAGCAAGGCACCACTACTAAGGCAGACCAGAAGCCAGATCAAAGCCCATGAAAGGAGCACACTGGAAATGGCCGCCAAGGCATGGAATGCGCAAACGGTGAAAGAAAGACAAATCCCTGACCTAAAAACGTACAAAAAATATCTGTGCAAAATAAAAACTGGGAACCCCAACTGAACTGCACCACAAGGGGGCAGGTGATATGTCATGGCCCACCAACTGGACAGCCCAGGGCAGGATAACCGGAAATATAAAAGCCAGATAACATATACAACAACAATATAAATTAAATCAAATTCAAACAAACACCTATTACGTACAGGCCTATGGACATGTAAATAAAATAGTCTAGTATAGAATTAAGTAGAAAAAAGCGGAAAACTCTTCCCAAGAAACCCCAAAACACTAACATAGAACCTTAAGAAAACAACTAACATAGTAATAAGATTAGAACAAAAATACAATGCCAAGAGGGCTCCAAAAAACTAACATAGGCTACTAAACGTACCAACAGACTATCTATCTGCTACTGAAATGCAGACAATCAAATAACTTATCAGCAGCTACTGTTTGATAAGACAACACCAACACTACAGCTGGCCAGCATTGAAAACAAGCCTGGGTACCTGGGCTTACATGCTATGGACAGTATAAATACAGCCTCAATAAAAAAAAAAAATTTAAAATGATAGCATTTAGTGGAACATCTAACACCTAGTTACTCTCACTGCCTGACACTCCATGACTGTTCAGGAGGCAGGGCAGCTTAAACCACCCTATAACTGTCAGGTTGCTGCGCTAAGGACACACCCACACCAATCCTCAATCGACCCAGCTGTATACATATATATTCTTCAAATACTCATCTTTCATAGCCCACCTCAAAAGCCAGGTCGTGGAGTTCTGGGGTGGCGTAAACCGCCTTGGCAGCAACGAGGTTGGTGGTTCAGGTTTCCACTGGAATGGAAAACCATGGTGGCTTGTGATGGCTCAGAGCGGAGTCTGCAATGTGGAGTCCATGGGAGTCCTTGAGGGTGGTGATGGCGTCCTTGAGGTGGTAGGAAATGTGAGGGTGACTGCGGGTCCCATCTTGGAGGTAGGCTGCGGCTCTGCGGATTGTTAATGAAAGGCCTCAGGAGAGGGTCCTTGTGAGGTGGGTGGTGAGAAGTTGTTTGCCTCGGAGGTGGAGGGGATGGAGGCCGGATTCAAGGAGGAGGATCTCAATCCTGGTGGTGTTGGGAACATGGAGGACAAGCCTGTCACCCCAGTGTTGGATGTTCTCAAGTTTCCGGAACTCATTCAGGAAGATCTTGTTCTTGGGTAGTCAAGTTTGGGGGTTGCTAAGCCCGAGGGCTGTGAGAGCGAGTGTGGGTGCGGCATAATCGAAGAGGGAGCAGACTGCCTGGCAGTAGAAAAGTGTGAGTACACCGTCCAGGGTGCCCCAGGAGAAACCAGAGATCCTCTGCATGAGGAGGAGTCTGTTGGTCATTCTGGTGGCCAGGTGGCGGTTGAGGGCTCTCATGTTAAAGTCTCGGTCTAGAGGAATACCTAGGTAGTCGAAGGTGGACACCCATTTGATAGGGGATCCATCTAGGTAGAGGGGGTGAAGTGGTTGACCTCTGAACATGTGCATGATCTTGGTCTTGGTGGGGGAGATTTTTAGTCCAAGGTCCCAGCAGGCATTTCCTACCAGGTGGAGCACCTACACTTATCACTACCCTCTGCCCCACCCGCACCCCGCACTCCCCCACACACACTGTGCCCAGTGATTGTGAGTGTATGTGTGGGGGAGTGGGGGTAGGGGTGACTGTACCGAGTAGATATCTGATTTGCACATTCCAGAAACAAGCCAGGAGGCAGCGAGATGCATGCTGGTACCTATCCTCACCCTGGAAGGGGGGTAGGCGGTGTAAGATAATTACACACGATAAAGGGTTTATCACTATTCACATACATGTGTGTATGTATCTACGTATATATATGTATGTATGCATGCATGTATGTATGTCAGCATGTATGTATGTATGCATGAATGGATACCCCAACCCCATCATTCACCACCAAAGTGTCCGAACAAATATTGTAATTTAAAAAAATACCACTTCCAACATGTGTGTTCTTCACAAACTCCCTCATCCTGTGCTAATTTGGTCACTCACACACTGTCCTAATTAGTAACCATAGTAACCCCCACCCACCCCTGTTTACAAGCAGCAGGGCCCCCTCTGTTGCTCACCAGTGCACCCCACACTGTCCACTGTGTGTGTGGGGAGGGGGGAGGGGCAGGTCCTCCGGCATGGGAGGCCTGAACAGTGTTTCAATCAGAGCGCGCACTCATTCTCACCCTGTATGATGAGGCAGCAGTTACCATAATTAAGGGGTATTTTCTATAACGCAAACACCAGACCATTTCCCTGATTACATAGAGATGCAATTTACAATGATTTCTTGAATAATATAAATATTATTTGCCAGTTTAACAATACCATGATATGAGGTGCAATACATAAAAATCCTTCTGTTTCAATGTAAATTAAATCCTGAATTATTCTTAAATGAAACAGTAAATGAGGCTGATTTAATTGGTGCAACAGTCATTTAATTGGTGCAGCGTATTTGGTGATACATAGATATAATAATTCTTGCATATACAGAGACACATATTACGGCAACCCACCTTCTCTCCCCTTCCCCTCCCCTACCCCTCCTCCCCCTACTCATCCTAGTAACTCCCATTTCTCCCCACCCCCCGCCCCCCACCAGCTCCTTCCACACCTACTGCGCCCTCCTGATTCCGGTCTGCACATCCTGCTGGTAAGAGTCATCTGCCCCCCCCCCCCCCCCCCCCCCATATGTGGCCCGCAAATGTATAGCAAGGCCCGCTATATCTCGTGATTATATCCACTGATTTGCATGTTTACTCCTTGTATATATATATTTAACTGTTCTACTCCTCTCGTTCTATTAATATGCCATGGATTCTCCGCTCCTGCCGCTGGCCGCCGCCATCTCTCCTTCTCATAGCCATTTCACATTTTCGTTAATACAATCCCGCCCGAGTGCCGATAGCCTATGTACTACATGTTCATGGGCTCTACCCCACATATCCTTTGTGTATTAATTACCATTGCTCCTATGCTTCCATTGCGAAGGTTGACTGTGTCCTCCACTGCCACTGTCACTTGTAAACACCCAAGATATTACCTATTATTGTTATTGTCTGTATTAAGAAGGTGGTTACTAGCCCCAAGGAGAGGGTCAGGCTGCATACTGTGATGTCTACATTATTCCCTCGTCTGTGCAGGACGCCAATAGTAATAGATATAATAATGAACCATCATAAAGGGGTCGCTCAGTAGTTGTATGTTGATTTGTTGGGGTTTTACGTCCTAGCAACATCTATGGTGCTGGACCTTACACACTCAATAATAAAAACAAATGTATTCTTTATCAGTGTCGGGAGAAAAACCACACAAAGTCCGTGCTTGCTGGGCTGTACATACTGTATGTGGCCGACCTGTTACAACGTGCCTATGTATATAACGACACGCTGCTAAAAGCAAACAAAAATACAAAAAGTCAAAGTTTCAATGTTTTCGGTAAAAAAAAAAAAAAAATTCTCATATGCACGATCTCGTGAATATATATATAATATTCAGGAATACACACGGTCTTCCGTGCGCTGATATCTCAACACTCGGGTGTTGCGGCCCGACGGTAGTTCAGCTCCCGCGTCGCGTCAGGCGAATTCACCAGGCGTGTCGCATCAGGCGAGGTCAGCAGCTGTGTCGCGTCAGGCGAGCCGGGCTGCGAGGTCCCGGGGAGGCGTGGGGGTGTCGGGTGGGCGGGGCTTCCTTTCATCTCCTGCCTTACTTCACGCCACGCCGCTCTCACCTCCTCCGCCGTCTCGCTGGTGACGTCATTGCCCGCCGTGTTGGGGGAGGGCGGGTGGTGCGTGGGGGGGGGGGGGGGTTCTTACAACGCCCCGCCCCCTCGCCTGCACCCGCGTGATGCTCCGACTTCCATCCCCGAGTCGGTTGTCGGGTTTATTTTCATCACCCGATAGCATGCCGGGTTCGATGCCGTACCCGGCCCGGGTTCGTTCCGCTTCACCACCTGTTCAGGAAGCCAGGGAACAGAACAAGGGAGAGAGACACGCAAGTACCGCCACCCAACCCCCCCATCACTCACACATTTATTTTCTTTCCCATGCACACACTCATAATTTGTATCACGCCTGGCATCCTGCATGCATGCACCATCATCCTTTGCATGCCGCACACCTCCAGTCTCACCGTGCACATACTTTTTACTACTCTTAATAGATGCCTTTCAATGTTTGTAAACATTGTGTATGCGTGCGCAGCTCGGCTGCAGAACGAAGGCACACTGCCACTGAGTTTGCCCGTACGTGCAGTGTAAAACATTTATTTTATTCAAAATTAATAGAAATGCAGAAGCCTAACCATATGAATCTAATATAATCTATTCATTAAATATGTTTTCTATATGTGTACCAAGCGGTTTGTCTCTGGGTGGTGTCTTTTTAGAGATATTTCACTTTTTCTGTAAGAAGATTGCTCACGGCCATTGACAATGCACTGGCACTGACACTCAGAATATACCAACTTTCACTATTATCTCTGTTTTTAATACTTTCAGCGTAAATTACTCTTAGGTTACATTAAATACTTCAGATCTTCCTCTTCAATCGCGTATTAAGATATTTTTAATCGATCCAATGAAAGCTTTTAAATTTATTTTACAAAAATAAATGCTCCACATAGACATAGCATTGCCGTATTTTACCCTTCCGCGAAGGGTAAACACTGCAGCAATGCTATGTCTATGCAGAGCATTTATTTTAGCAAAATTAATTTAAAAGCTTTCACTGAGTCGATTAAAAATATATTAATGCGAAATTGAAGAGGAAGATCTGACGTATTTAATTTAACTTAAGGGCAATTTTCTCTGAAAGTATTAAAAACAGAGATAATAGTGAAAGTTGGGATATTCTGATTGAGTTTGCAGTGACCGGATGTTGTCCTGCAGCCAAACAGCGCGCGCACTGACCTAAATAGCCATGCTGACGTCATATGAAATTGGTCAATAACACACTTATCCTGTGCATTCTCCCACACACGCTCTGTTGATGCACGCTCTGTCGATGCATGCCGTCTCTTACAGCCCATAATTGGAAGACCCTCAATTACCTCTACTGGACTTGACCCTATACGCCATCCCCCACGTGTCTGCATCGCGTGTGTGCTTGGTACCAGTGCCCTCTCACACTCACTGTCTATGACCCATGGCTCTGGTAATTGTCCTTGGAATTGCCCCAATGGCAATTGACAATCCCTCTCCCCACCTGTCTGGTCATAGCCAGTGTTGTGTGCTTTGCGCACTTTCTTTCTCTATTCAACTCAACCTGTGTGTGTATATATTCATAGAATTCCCATCTATCTGTCGATGTAGATCAAAAACATAATATACATCGATGTACCGAGGTACCATTCCCTTCTATCTGTCGATATACATCAAAAACACAATATACATCGATGTACCGACGTACCATTCCCATCTATCTGTCGATATATATCAAAAACGCAATATATATCGACGTACCGACGTACACAACTCCGTTCTACTATCAATATATATCAAAACCAATATATATCGACGTACCGTCATATGACTCCCTTACTTATCAATATATATCGACGTACAATCCCCTTACTTTATATCAACACACCCGACAAATTCTAAACACCCGACGCATGCTGGGGGTCGTCTCAGGTCACAGTCACCTTGACACCCCCCCCCCCCCCCACTTACTTCCCTACACACACACACAGGCCCCTGCCGGTGTAGTAAGTTCAAAACACTACCCCACCGAAACACAATGGTAGTATTTTCAACCTAGGTTCAAAACACTACCGTAGTGTTTTCAACCTGGTTGACGGTAAGTTCAAAACACTACTGTGGCCACGCTCAAAACACTATCCTTAAGTTCAAAACACTTCCTTTAAGTTCAAAACACTACTCTATTTTCTTAGGGTGGAGCAGTATGTAGTAATGTTGGTCAGTAGGGTTGCTGGATGTTGTTTCATGTCCTAGCATCATCTAAGGTCATATCAGGACAGGTATCGACTTGTGACAGTGCACACTCATGGAACGTAGCTCGACGTCAGTCTAACGTCATTCTGACGTCATCATAACATAACCCAATGTACGTCAACGTAATGACGAAAAGTGCCCACGTCAGGCCTACATTGGTCGTTACGTCATAGTGTGACAGGGGTATAAACATGACGTAACCCGCCATACCTCAACGTAATGACGAAACGTCACCTACGTCGGCTTACGTTACCTACTTACGTCGTAGTGTGACAGGCCTATTACGTTGTCCAACGAAGGTTTTGAACATGTCCCAAACTTGGACGTGCGCTGACGTAACTCGACGTAACCTGACGTAAATCGACGTCAATCTAACGTAAGCATGACGTAACCTGACGTACCTCAATGTAATGACGAAACATCACCTACGTCGGCTTACGTTACCTCCTTACGTCGTAGTGTGACAGGCCTATTATGTTGTCCAACATTGTCGTACGTCGAAGGTTTTGGACATGTCACCTACGTCGGCTTACGTTGGCTCGTTACGTCGTAATGTGACAGGCCTATAAGATGTACGGCGTCAGCGTGTGCTCAACGTTAGAAAATATGCCAGCACGTCGGCATTCGTCAAACTTTTCAGCGGCGGGGGATAAAAATGGGCGTACACACAACGTACACACAACTTACGTAACGTATGCAGAACGTATGTCCGACTAATTTCTAGCATATGAACATACACACAAATTGTTGAGCGCCTTAACGCACGCCGACTTAAGACGACCTATGACGCCGTATCCTGAGCATACCCGACGTATGCCCAATGTATACCTAACGTATGACGCCATAGGCCGAGTGTTCGTCGAAAATCACATATGTTGTAAAAAAGCCGTTACGTTGGGTTATGTTGGGCTTACGCTCAGGCTTATTTCTACTCATACCTGCTTCAAACGCCGCAGCAGGGTCAGCTTGTCTAGATAGTGTTTTGAACTTGGGTAGTGTTTTGAACGTACGTAGGGGTAGTGTTTTGAACTTAACAGTAGTGTTTTGAACCTAAGTTCAAAACACTACCGTAGTCTTTTGAACGTAGGTTCAAAACACTACCGTAGTCTTTTGAACGGCGTAGTGTTTTGAACGTCCTACACCGGCGCATCTCTGCTGCATGCGGCTTCCCTACACCTCTACACACACACAGTTCTCTACATCGGCATCCCTCAGATAGTGGTTGGTTTAATTGCTGGGTACAGCCCCCAGCTAACCCCTTGCACTCACACACACACTCAGCGCTGCCGCGTGCGGCCTCCCTACACACTGTCAGGGTTGGTAGCTTTGCTGCTGGGACAGCCCCCACTACGTTAAAGGTGCACACTCAACTGAAAAACACACAATTCTCAAAACCAACACCTATTTCTAGTTCTGATTTTTACCTATTCAACCCAGATGTTGCTTACCTTACCAACCTTGTCATCAACTGCAATGGAATACCCAGTCTACCCACTAGAACCTATCCTTTGCGGTGACAGAACTACAAACTATTGGACTATGCCCCTTTAATTTACTGACACCAGTATCACTGTCCGCTGGCTATTAACTGTGTGCAGCGTGACTGGTGGTTGCAGCCCCCAGCTCACCCACACACACAGACACACACACTGCCGGTGAGCGCCATGCTGGGTGCGACCTCCCTACATACACACACACACACCTCCTTTTGAGTCCTGCCGGCTGTCATATACCCAGGGGTGGGCGGTATGCTTGCTGCTTGCACTCTCTCAGCTCACCCCCACACCCACACACACAGACCCCTGTGGGTTGTTTACAAGTGGTGAGTGCACGCCTGCTGAGCTTTGAGGCGTGCGGCTCCCCTACCACATACAGTCAGGGTGGGTAGTGTGATTGCTGGGTCGACCCTGCCCATAGCCTAGTCAAAGGAGTGCGACTACTAATATTCTATTAGTCACTCCCCCCTCGCCACTCCTACCGACTAGCTAAATTTGTTTGGACAAATTAATTAAGATTCCCGATATTTTAACTTAAATACGTTAATTTACCATTAATTACGTTATTTTAGCGTTAAATACCTTAATTTAACGCGAAATACGTTATTTCAACGCGAACTACGCTATCTCAACGCGAATCGGACAAGAAAGGCCATTTTCTTTTTATATAAAGTCACCTTATGGTTCTGGCGGCGACGCGCGCACACTACCCGGACTGAACTATCGTGTTGCTTGGCGGCGTCACGCACACACACACACACACAAACCTTTTTATGTCTATATCAAGTTACCGTGCAGTTCTGGCGGCGACGCGCGCACACCACGGCCTTCCCGAATTTCAACTTATATATATAAATTTATATCGTTCTTTAACCCGAACCGTGGGCGCGCGCATACACAGAAGGACAACCCGCCTATTAATTAGATATAAGGTTACCGTGTGGTTCTGGCGGGCGCACACACACACACACACCGGACTTCCCCAACTCAACTATATATACATTTATATCATTCTCGCCCCCTGGGTTACCGGGTGGATCGGGCGGCATCGCGCGCACACTCCTAATTTATCCATATATATTTAGGTTTCCGCCTCGTCGGGCCCGCACCCGTACCGTGCAACTGTGTGGGCGCGGCAACCTGGGTGGACCTCCCTACACCCTATGTACTACCCGATTTAATAATAAAACCAATTTTATCTATCGGGCCAGCACCTGCGCACGAAAAACGGACACAGCGCACACTCCCTCAACTTAGTTTTTCCTATCCTTCATTTCCCTTAGCTTTCAAATCACTATACATACACACCCAAACACTCAACCCACATATACAGTAGATTTGTATTATGTGTTGTGTGTATGTAGGCAGTGTGTATGCCGTGTGTCTGTGCAGACTGCTCCTTCTTTTTGTGTGCCTTTGTTCGACATACACATATATATACACAACAAATATATCGACACACATGCTTCCACACATATATCAAATTCCACCCACACAACTCCTAAATTAGTTACAGATAGCGGTACACAGTGTCTCACCCCCATCTCGGCGCCCCAGCACCCAAAACAAGTGATAAAACAACTGAACCCTACCCGGACATCGGTGATGTTTGTCGTCATCACGGGTGCGTCTGTCATCCTAACGGCGTTCTCGAGTCATCACGGGCGTCATCATGGCACTCTTCACGTCACCACGGCACATCTCACGGGTTCCTCTCTTCCAGTTCTTCAGTCATCTCTGAGAATCGTCTCAGAATTCGTTGTGGTCGCCAGTTATAAAAACACGGGTTTCTGCCGCTGTGAGCACCCTATGTAATTACAAAACTCTCCCCCTTCATTTCACCTGTGATGCAATTAGCCTAGTCAATTTAACCATGTCTGGAAAGAGGAAGGAAAACTAGTCACAAGGATGAACAGTGAATAAGTTGTGCTTTATTGGCAGCAACTCCTGTCATCCCCCTTACATGTGACCTAGCACCTGTACTCCTCCTATACTGCCCACACTATGTCTCATTGTCACTTTAACCGGTATACTGAAAGCAGTGCCTACAGCCCATGGGACAGGAGTCCTATGGCTGTGTATACACTCAATTAGAATAGCTGAATTTTGATAGCATCAGACAAGAGTGTCTGGGGTCCTGCTCTAGAGTAGGTGTCTCACTCAAGAGCCAGGATGAGAGTCATTTTCCTTCAGTGTGTCTGAAGCAAACTTCTTGAATAAAATTCCTTAGCTGAGACTAGTGTGTGGTCAGGATAGGCCAAGGGAGTCAGGTGACCGGACATTCCCCAGCCAGCCAATGAGACACTCCCCCACAGACTGGGTGGGTGACCACCCCATTAGGGGCTGTCACTCAAACCAGCTGCAGGTGGTGTACTCTATACATATGCAAATTAGGCAGGTGGGTCAGTCGGTGGTCTTGGGTGGACAGGATGTTGCAACAGTTACAGATTTGTATATAGTAAAATCATTTTTTTCCTCCTTTGTATTCTTTATGAACACATAGAGAACATTTCAACCATCATGTACTGTTTCTTGCAAAGGAGCTCTTTTCATTAACTCCAAGCATCATATATAACAGATAGCTTACATCATTCAGCCTCATGTACATTTCCATCAACTCCACTCATAATATATAACATATAGTTTACCTCACTCAGCATCATGTACAATGGGAGTGGGATTCTATTGATTTTAGTTACTTTTAGTTTACATAACTTAAGTCCCACTCTGACATCCAAGAATAATAATGCTCTCTGCCAATATATAATTCTTAACCGAAAATCCGTATATTTGTACAAGGGGCTAAGTGACATACACACAGGACACAGTGTGCACACACCTATTCTCGGGAATGCCTGAGGCAGCAGTTACCATGCTTAAGGGGTATTTTGCTAGAACACAATCACCAGATCATCTCGCTGATCACATAAATATAAAACCAGCACATGCTTTCTTAAATAATATAAATAGTATTTGCCAGTTGAACAAAACCACCATGATCTGAGATGCAATAGATACAAATCCTTCTGTTTTAATGTAAATTAAATCCTTAATTATTCTTAAATGAAACACCAAATGTGGTTGATACTAAATGATAGTCACTTAATTGGTGCAGCTGGTTTGTCTCTTTCTAGTAATATAAATATTGCCAGTTGAAACAGGTTTACTGTATATAGGTGATAACACATTTTCCTATTGTAAAGCCTACCAATTAACATACTGAAATACATCATGGTACAGATTGTACCAACATACTCTCATTTCAGGTGTTTCCCCAACCTGGCTAGGACGTAAAACTCCAACAAACAAACATACATGTTTCATAGCCCACTTCTTTGGAAGTGCAGAATTTCATTAATCATCTAAATGAATAGACTTTCGAAGTTGAATGGAGAGAATAAGGTGTGCCCATTTTGGTTTGGTGGCATTCTTTTCCACTTCAGCAACTCTACACTAATAATACAATACTGCCTGAAAACAGTGCTTTCACGGGTTGTTCAGGGTGGACACTTACGAAACCAGTTTTTGCTCTGATCTAAACATGGTCATCGTTCACCCATACTGGAGGTGAATCTTTGATATAAAACCTGGTTGATATTGAATAAATGCACAAGGATGACTATAATAGAGAAGTTACACAACCAGACGGGATGAACTAATCATGAGTTCGCCCACTTCCAGTATTGCAGGTTGTGGGATTCGAACCCCCAGACTCAAAACCAGGCCAAGTGAAATCAATGACTTTAGGTGAAGAGTGATACTTGTCACCGACTATCTAGCATGACACTTGACATTACTAGGAAAGAGAAATACGTAGTGGAATGAGGAAGACATATTGTCTGTGATTGAAATTATTTTTTTCTTTAAATTTAATCAACTAATGTAAGCTCAATAACCAAATTATATTAAAGTATCGTTGAAGTGTCCAATTTGTACTAGTATTACGAGAGGTCATGTATGTAGGATTGGGTTACTCACGTCCTAGTTATCTAATTCTGATAGGCTATCAATTCTTACTGTGGTGTAGGGGGTGATACAGGATAAGGAAGAAAAAAATGACTATAACAATTTACAAGGCGTGTTACTATTTTACAGACACAAGATGAATTCGGAAGCCAGGAAGTCCTTTGGTAAATACCAATCCATCAGTGAATCTGATGTAAAGCACTCCGAAGGTATTTTGATTAATCTACACTCCCTTAACACATGAATATTAATTAGGAGGATGCACCTTCTGCCACCGTGGGGACATCTCCCAAGTTAGTGTTGGTGGCTGCTATTTAAATGGTAATTTTATAAATTATTTATTGCCATTTTCTTTCTGGAACTATGAAGACAACATCTGAAAAGTTAAAGTCTGTGGCATATTTAAATGGTAAATTCATAAATCACTTATTGTATATTTATTTCTTGCAATATGGACGCAATACCTGACAAGTTAGCAAGCTAGAATAGGTGAGTGATATTTAAATGGTAAACTTATAAATCACTTATTATTATTTAGTTCCTGTAATTTAGAGACAATATATGAAAAGTTAATACCTGATATTAAATGGTAAATGAATCAATCCTGCAGTGAAAGTGCACCCAGTCTCAGTTTATGGTCTTAGTTTGGCATTCCTGCCATGTGTTGATTCAAATTAATGTAGCTACAATCCGATTGTATGTGTTTTCCCTCAACATATACTCCCCACAGTGTTGAAATCACATAATATCGAGGCACAATGACACAAAATCAGTTTGAAGTGATAAAGTCCACAAAGTAAATCCACCATGTTTGAATGAACTGGTTGTACCACCTGAGTACAGCAGCAAATGAAAATGACTGCTTCCTGACCTAGATTGGAATATCACCCAGGAACCTCTCCACTTCCTGCCAATGGCTGTCATGTTGATATGTGGGTTCTGTCAATTCAAACTTCTCAGTTCATTCATTTACTAATCAGTTCAAAAGTTGAGGGTAAATATATTAAGGTATGTGAAGAATATATTTTGCTTTTTAGATTATGGATTTATGTGCTCATTTCATTTTCACACATTTTGTCCACTTTTTATATAGGGTTGTTCTTCACCCTTCCTCAGGTTAATGCAGTCTGGGGTGACTCTTTTATCTAGAACTTTGGCAGACAGGCGTTTCCCCTGTTCATCTGGTTAGCAGATAACACCCTATGTAGCGATGTAGAGTTGAACTGGGAAAACAGCATTGCACATGTTTATGTTTGTTTTATTGCAGAAGAACCGGAAGTACACCCACCGCCATCTTGCTGTCAGAAATGGTGCACAAAGGCATTTCCAGCAGGCTTTAAGCAGGAGCTCAAAAGCATGGTGATCATTGGATGGCCAATTGTAAGTGAAGATGCACACCTGGGCTATGACCTTGACAGGTCCTCTGTTAAAGTTACATAATCCGATGAAAGTATAATTCACAACACGACAAAGGACTACATAGTATGGACATTTTATTTGTGCAATAAGTTAATGAAGAATAGAGGTCAGGTCAAATAGTCAGTTCATCGGGAGGTTGCAAGTTCGAGTCCAAAGACCCAACACTCAACTGGTATCAGGTGAGTGTAGGGCTGGGTGGGTTGCCAAGAAAAGGCAATAGGCGTTGCGGGTTTGGTGTCTCGGCCAGAAGTTCCGGAGGCGGCGATATCACTACCGGTTGGGGTTCACAGAGTTCACAGGAGGGGGCAAGGCCACAGTTCGACGGTGGCGACACCTGGAGTTATGGGTGGGAGAAGGCTTGATCATCTACCTGAAGTCGAGGTGGGTTCACCGAGTGCAATGCAGGGAGTGCATGTGTAGCTTGCTGAACTCAAGGTGACAGCACGATCTGTCCCTTGTCGCATGTGAATTACCCACTTTGCCAAAGCAACATGACCAATATTTTCAAAACCGAAACACTTCTCCGCATTTGATCCTACGTAGCAACTCTAACAATGGTGTTCACGTAGTAATTATGTCATAAGGGTTGTGAGTCATTCTTTGAAACTGGTCACTAAATAATAGCAGAATCCATGTTCATATGAAGGTGTAAATGTTGCACATATGTCTGAGTTGAAAAACATCTATTTCACATTTTGATTTTAATCTATACAAATGGAGCAATATGTTAATATCACTCATGTAACATGGAAATAATACACATCCAGAACATAATGTTAGCGTACGCAACTAATTCAACTAAGATTTGATTGACAGTAAGGCAGTGTGAACAATGGTTCGCTACTTACCAGTACCCAGAGCAAGTATGGCCAGGATGATGTAAAAACGATGCAAGAAACATAAACAAGATGCATATATCGATGTTATCTAGGTAAACTACATAAGCGGTTGGCCCCTCGCGTGGTGGCGCCATCTAGTGTGTGTGATGAGTACTGCTACATAGTAAACTAATCAGCGACCGGAAGTGCACATGAGCGGCACCTAGCGACTGGCGTGTAATTGTGGAATCCCGTTGTGTTTCTACGTCTTGCATCAATTACAAATTAACTTACAGATCCTCTTCTGGCTGATCTAGGCTCTATTGGGCCTCTAGCGCCAGCTCGTTATGGTAAAAAAGAACTATTGTTGTTGCATGCACTGCAGCACATGCAGGTGGACAGAGGGCTCCCTGAAGTCCTATAATTGTGGGTGTCATCTCCAATGTCTATCCAGCCTTCTCTCAAATGCTTCTACCGTTCATGCTTTAACTACTTGGTCTGAAAGACTGTTCCACGCATCTGTGTCTGTGTGTGTCTGTGTCATCGGGCACCTGCATTCTTTCCTCCAGGTACTCACTCAGGTGTGTCAAATGATCCTTGGACCGATATCTCTCATTTTCTGCGGTCACCTTGGCGACCCCATCAAGTTGGATGGAACAGCGCTTGCTATCAGTGTGAGTGAGAGCACTTTCTCTCTTTAAAATAATTCGCAATGTAGGTGATTCAGGGGCGGAGCACAGCAGCGAGATCCACCAGAGCCAAACAGTACAACACCAATGGGGGCGCCATGACGAAACTCCCTCCAAACGTTGACACCTGAATCCCACCCCATAGGAATCATCATCAGGGTTGTTGGCGCCGTCATCGTTCTTGTACTGCTAAGGCTATGGTGGCTCTCGCTGATGTGACCCGACCCTGAATCACCCACCTTGCGAATAACACAGACAATTAATAGTTTAATTTTTAAATAATACTATGAACTAAGATTGAATCCTACAAAGTGACACCTGTCGTTTTGATTCCTGCTAAATCCAGTCACATGACCATGCCAAAGCATTCGCTCACAACCAACTCAGCCGCCAACCATCCGGCACCCATCCCCAACTTCACCCACCCACCAGCTGCCAACACCTCTGCTAAAGACATGAGGGTAAGGTTGAGGGTGAGAGTCTGGCCTGACACTTGGTCCCTAATGGTGCTGTCACATTACGATGCTTCGCACCAACGTCCGTCGACGTATGTGATTTTTTTTGCCGCTATGTCAGGATACATCAGTATGCGTTACGCGAGCATTAGGCACGCATTGGTGTACGTCAATGTACATCAACGTTCGTTGAGATACGGTGTCACACGTCAGGGGGTTGGCAAAGTTTTGTTCATGCACAAAACTTTTTACGCATGACAACGTTCGACAACGTGTGGATTTAATGTCCGCTGTACGTAATCTAAGTGTTAGGCATACGTCAATGTACGTTAGTCGTATGTTAGTCAAACGGTGTCCACTACATTGCACTACATTGACCTACTTTAAAGGCAGTGGAAACGTACAGTCCGCGTACTGACAATGTATGGATAATGTATGCCTAATGTACGTCTAATGTATGTTTAGCATTTCTCCAGCGTGTCTTGAGGTATGTAATGTATGTCGCGTAGTTCTGGTGATCGAATAACGTATATAATGTTCACTGGCGTTCTGTGACTGTACCGTGAGCGTAATTCGAGCATTTTTCGCTGGAAGGTACGTTAGGCACACATTGGTCATATGTTGGCCATATGCTGTGTATGCGGTATGTATACGTTCAACTTTGCCCCCCACGCCGAAAAGTTTTACGCTTCTCGACGTAAAAAAAGTGATTTTCCACATTGGCGGCGCACTGGCGAGATACCTCGTAATGTGACAGGGCCATAAGGGGTCATGGGCGGAGGGGCGGTGGCCCAGAGAATGGCCGGTTCAGCACCATTTGACATTTACCCATAGAAACTACCAGATAATCAACATAAATAAATACCACTTTATACCCAGTTCAATCCTCCTCATTCGTGAATTAAGGAATCTTTCAAATAGAGCCAACAGAAAACTGACTTTAGTGCGATACAGTATTTTATTCATCTTTATCTTTGTCCACTTTTCTTACTGACATACATATATATGTGCTACAATCTTTTTGTTATGCATTAAGCCATTGTCACACCTCACCGGACTGAGCACCGGAGACCACCGGACAAGAATTGTCTAGTCCGGTGCTCTCCGGTACACAAAATGTATCAACATTTATCGAAATGGAGTGTAATTGGGTCAATTGCCACCGGACAACCGGATAAGTACCGTACATGTACCGTACATGTACCAGACGAGAACCGGACGAGAACCGGACACGTAACGGATGGTACCGGACATGTACCGGACAAAACGGACAAACCGGACACCAACGGATGGGTACCGGACATGTACGGATGGGTACCAGATGGGTACCGAAGATGTACCGGACAAACCGGACACCAACCGGACACCTCAGTCCGGCGGTGTGCGGTAGAAGTTTTGTGCATGTTCAAAACTGTACCGGACACCACCGGACACCACCGGACACCGCCAGATGGTTACCGGACGGTAACCGAACATCGCCGTACACAACCGGACAGTGTCCGGTTCTCGTCCGGTTCCCCAGTCCGGCAAGGTCTGACAGAGCTTTTCAGGAAATATGAACGGGGACACACTCATCTCAGATATACTTTATACAAAGGCTTGTGTTCCTACTTCTGCCAGCAGGGCGTTACTTGTTCTGAAAGGCGTAGTTCATCGTTGATCGCCCTGGTGCACCCTATGAGGACAGGAGTTGTTTCGGTTGTTCCGTTCTGTTAAAATGCAATGCCTCATCTTGGTTTTCAGATAATAAACGCGACATGTATATCAGTGGGACAGGGTCTGGGCACGGCGTGTGATACCTTCTTCTCACAGGTGAGTTGTAGAGCAAGGTCAGCATCAGAGGGCACCAGTAAGCTTATTTGTTTGTTTGCTGTTGTTTTGCATCCTAGCAACATCGAAGGTCATATCAGGATGGGTACTGACTTGTGACAGTGCACACTCATGCTGACTTTATAGTGTTGCCACACTGGGAGACCATGCCGATGGCACCATGACCTGATATCCCACACAGTCACATTATTCTGACACTGTGCTAAGCAGTCGTTGTCCTATCCTATTATGCCGAGTGCCAAGCTAGGTAGCGACAAGTATCAATTTTATAAGTCATTGGTTTGGCTCAGCTGGGATTCAAACTCCCGACTTTCAGCACAGGAAGCCTTCGCTTTACCGATTCGCCCACCATGTCTGGTCAGGAGTGGGTGCCTGGCGTGTTTCACTTTGAAACCATCATGTATCAGTGCGTATCTGGAGGCGGTCATGCGTGAATGATCAACAATACCATCGGAAGCACCGTATCTCATCTGATCACCAAAATTAAGCCATCCTGATATTACATGTGATGTTTCCAGGACCTAAAACTCCAACAAACAAACCAAAATTAAGCAATTTCCGACGGCATCAGGACTCGGTGCAATATGAGATGGTCATAGACATTCTGTTACAGGGTTATATACCAGTGCATCAGTTTTCGTTAAGGAAGTAGAGTGACTGCAGGTAAATGTTGATATTGACAGCGGAATATTTAGGCTGTGAGTGGGATAAATGATGGTGGCTGTATTTTGACAAGTTTCTGAGTATGTGCGTTATACAGCTGTTATTGTGTTGCAGCAAAATATCAGTTGGAGACCGCCAAGTGGCTTTGCATTCATAAAGTAAGTAGGCACATAAAGGAGGTATTTTATTATAAGGGTTCAATTGATTATAATTATATTTCCTATATTTACAGTAATTTTGCAGGTTGAAGAAAACAACATGTCAGACATATATGATTACTTACACGTGTTCAGTTAATTGTAATTGTATTTACTATATTTGCAGTCATTCCGCAGGGCGAATACAACTATTGTAGGCATGAACAATTAAAATGCGAGGGTTCAATTAATTATAATTGTATTTCCTATATTTACAGTCATTTGGCGGGGCGAACAAAAAGATTGTAGGCATATATCTCCAAAAAGGTAAGTATATTCGTGTGGTGTACCTGACAACAAATAATATCATTCCAACTTTCTAAGACATATTGTGGATTCAATCTGTGACTTTCTTAATACAAGTATTCCGAGTTCCGCTTGTTCCTCAGACGGGATTGAAGCTGCGACCCAGCGTGCCAGGTCGCAGCTTCAGCTCATACACAGGAAGTTGGGATTGGTACCAGTCTCAGGCGAATCCTTCACTGTATACCTGGTAATTTAAACTCACTTTGAACTTATAACTTATATAAGCACATGACCAAGTTGGTAGGCTTCTGACCATACAGTTGTTTCTAGTGTAGATTCCTATGTTGTTGTCCTGCAAAATTCTTTCAACCAGGTAGCATGCCACTTCATATATCATGGTGCATGCGTCTTCACCTCCTCTCATGACTTCCGGTGTGTAAGCCCTAGCTAGTACCGGACGCCGTGGCCAAATCGGTAGAGCGCAGACCTCCCATGCGGGAGATCGCGAGTTCGATTCCCAGTCGAGTCAAACCAATGACTTACTAAATTGATTCTTGTCGCTTCCTAGCTTGGCACTCGGCTTTAATAGGATAGGATAGGGCAAGGACTGGTTTGTTCATTGTCGGGATAATGTGATTGAATGAAATATCAGGTGATGGTGCTGGTGGTCTAATTTCCCAGTGGTGTAGCACTATAATGTTGCCATGAGTGTGTACTGTCACAGGTCGGTACCTGTCCTGATATGACCTAAAATGTTGCCAGGATGCAAAATGCCAACAAACAACCAAGAAGGACATCTTTATTTGCTCTGTTTGCTTGCAGCGATACTCATTTATCTGCTTGCATTCCTCATCTGTACAATGCTTCACATCAACATGGAGTTCATCCTGCTGCTATTCGGTCAGCAGCGCGATGTGGCAAAGTGAGTTCCTCACAGTCTACGCCTCTAATAAACCAAAAGTTGCATATTCCGATGATTTTGAGTTTCTGTCATTTTCTGAGATAAATAGAGTAGGTTTTAATCTACCTTACTTTAGTTTGAAGTAACTTTTCTTTTAAACGGCTAACTTTTGAGATATTTGAAATGCCAAATTAGTTTTGGCAAACACACCAAAATTCTGACACCATAGGCTACTGCATGAACAGGTTCTATTAAATTGACTTAGTATCCTTGTATATGGCGACAAATACATAATAGGTGCACCAGTATCTAAGTTGGATATGTAGTATCAAATCTAGATAATTGCCATGGTTTTGAAAATTGGATGTTTTCATGGGACTATGGAGCTTTCATTATTTTCATGTGAGAGAAGATTGCCTTGTCTCTCCCTCCGCACCCCCACACCTCTATGTCCCAGGTGCCCCGTCGCATGACTGATTCAAGGTGTCTAATCTAACGGTGTGAATGTGTCCCATATTTAAAGAAAATGGATTTGTGAGTGTCATATATAATTATAATTACATAACAGTCATATGTATATAATATTCCACTGGACTGTACTTTTGGAGATATTTGAAGTGGAAGCATGTGCTGCAAATTACAAAGTTTATAATTGACAAGTAAAAGCAGCAACCAGTACTGGATCTGAGGGGAGGACGCTGTGACAGCCTGGAATGAACCCACCCTATTTATAGATCACAGTTTGTAATTGAGTCTACTCAAGCTGCAAACCGGCCAAACCAGCATCTACATCCCCAGTATATAGCTTAGCTAATACAATGTCTTCATTGTCTTAATAATATTAGCATAACGTAGATTCCAGTAAATTTTCTGAGCAAATATTTCACCTTGTAAAAATATATGGTCTTTCGGTTGTGATAGCTGAGCTTGGAATCATATCAATATCAATAGCGACGGAGTTGGGGATCATTGTTATGTAATAGTGATGCAATGTGTGCCCACTCACTGTGTGACATGAAAATATCTATGTGTAAATGTTAAGACGCATGGTGACCAGGATTGCGGTATGATGTCCGGATATTAAGATACGGTTACTAATTACAGGAATGTTCCCTCCAATCGCTAGGAAGAGTGCAAAAGGGAGAGCGGCATGTATTATTGTTTAATGTAACTGTATGGTGACTACGTGTTACCACGGGACTGCTGGGTAAGCACACCCAGCCATTCTCCATACATTAAGGACACCACCTGCCCTGGGGTTGAGTGACTTGGGCACCACCCCTCCCAGGCTGCGGAGGTGTCTGATTGGCTGGCTGTGTGAGCCCAGTCACCCTTGTACTCCTTGGACTTGCTGGACAGACAACACACTCACTCATCATGCTGTCGGTCGCGATGCGACAAAGACTGCTTTCATTACTTGACTGCCACTCTCCATTTAGCTCTCTGCTGTGAGAGTTGTGTCCATGAGTCGGTCTTAATGTCTCTCAGCTTCAGGATTCTCTTGATGGTATCCTTGAACCGGAGATGAGGGTGCCCTCTCTTTTCTGTATACCCAGAGATACAGTTGAGAATAGAGGAGCTGCTTTATGGTAGCCTGTCTGATGACATCCTTTAGGTGTCCAGTCCACCGGAGATATTCTTTTATTGATCAGAAATCTTCCATAGAGGGTGGTCCCGTCCGTTCGAGTATAAATTCCTGCATTTGTCACTTATGTCCTTATCCAGTTAACCTCAGATTGAATGCAGATAGTTCGCATCAAGAAGGATGCACTTTTTCCACCTGTCATCTAGTACACTGTCCAGCCTCGCTTCATACAGTAGGTGGAAAGCATATTGGCACGGTAGAATCTTGCCTATTGACCCGAATGGGACACATGGGTGGTGTTCCAGAGTCCTTCTGGCATTAGTCGGCCAAAAGAAGCGCTAGCCTTGGCCACCTCCTAGTTTTCCACATCAATTGCTCCATCACTTGAAATAGTGCTATCCGAGGTAGGTGAATTCCGCAACAGAGTTCAGCTTGTTTCCATCAACCATGATATCCTCCTCTCGGGTCCTTGTAGAGTTGGGTTGGTACAGCACCTCCTTCTTCTTGATGTTAATCTTCAGGCCAAACTTCTTTGATGCATCGGAGAAAGCGTCCACTATTTTCTGGTTCTCTTCAGCAGAGTGGGCAACCAGTGCTCTGTCATCTGCGAATAGCAGCTCCCTCACCAGTATCTGAGTAGTCTTGGTCTTCGCTCTGAAGTGTGCGACATTGAATAGGTCAGTGTTGTTTTTATGATATGAGAAGTATAGTAAAGTTTTGAGAAGGGACGCTCTGTCTGGACTGTACATTTCATGAAAGCTGCCTGCAAAAGTGTTGAAGTGCTGCTGGCTTTTGCAAGTTACCAGTGGCACTCTCTCGGGGAGCAAATAGAGGTTTCACACCGGCAAGAACATGTCAAGACAGGCGCAAAACTATTTGTCCCTGCAATGGCTGGTCGGGAGATGTTGGGAGTTCCATACATCAACCACCCTTAATGCTGCCCCAGTGACATGGTTTTTTGTTTAGGGTTTGCTCCCTTAGCCTTCGGTTTGTCAAGAACCTGTACCACAAGGCAGTGGTTTACAACTCTGCAGGGCAGAGGCATTAAACTCCCTGAGGTATTGCAATACCTGTAATACCTGCAATAGCTGCATACACACTCACAATAGAGATATCAAAGGAAGCAGTTCACCACTGAGCGGTGTGTAACATCCATAGGACTTAGGTTCAATGGGCTGTAGGCACTGATTTTGACTGAACAAACAGAAGCTATGTGTGTCTGTGTAGCAGGTTGTAAGTGAGTCAGGGTGGCAGGTCACTAGTAGGTAAACAATAGTTTTAGCAATAAAGTTCAACCTTATCACTGTCAATCTGTATGAGTTGTGTTTTGGTATTTAGTGGGCGGAGACTGGCAAACAGTTGCCAGGATCGTCCTGATAGTAGTGAGTATAAGATGAGTAACTGGAGACGGCCAAACAACCAGTAATTCTTCAACCTGAAATAGAATACCACTTCCTGAACCATGATGGATATGTAATTACCATCTTCCCGAATCATGTAAGCTGAATCTGTGACCCGGCATGATGGTTCTTCCTCAGACACCAGCGCAAATCGGAATACTCGTATTGTATACACTAATATCGGAATCAAAATAACACCACCACCATGTTCATTCGCTATTTTTCAGAATTGCTGGCAAATATGTGATTATATTCATACCGGGATCCTTTGTAAGTACAACTGCCATTCTATTGCCGTTGCTTATCATTTTCATAACGCAGTTCAATTTGAATACTCAGTTAATTATCGCTTGCTCAATATAATTAATTATATTACTATAGTTAGTAACATCTTGGAATTGACTCCACTGTAAAATTATTTCAAATAAATTCAATAATTAAAGTTCCATGATCGCGATGTAGATACATATATGAGGTGATAATTAATAACCTTTAGTTTGAAGTACCATTTATTAGAAAGGGGTAACTTTGGAGATATTTGAAGAAAAACATCTAAAATGAATGAATATGCTTCCACGGCAACATGTTCTACTAATTGACATTGAATACCCCTGTATGCAGCATCACACGTTTAATAAGGTTATGAATATCTAAGTTGGATATGTGAAATTAAATCTCACTAAGTGTTGTGGTTTTGAAAATCTTGCTAATTTTGGATTTAGACCATAACTAGACTAAAACAGTTAGATTGATGAAGTATATGAATACCGGTGCCCATATTTACCTTCCAGGGATTCTTCATGTATATGGCGCTAACCAAATATGTACAAAACCAGGTAAGTGTCCTAATAATAATGATTATGTATTTTCGTGCAGCTGTCACACCCAAAATCTACACCAGCCTTGATGGAACAGTTGTTAGTAGATGATAGGCTACTTAATGATAACAGACCGGACGTGATGGCAGAATCGGGTGTTCGAAACCTGGCCGAGTCAAACGAATGAATTACAAAATGCATACGTATTGCTACCTAACCTGGTGCTTGGCAGTAATGGTATAGGGCAAGGACTGGTTAGCCCAGTACCAGGCTAATGTGACTGACTGAAATATCGAGTCATGGTGTGAGTCATCTGGTCTCCCAGTAGGGCAGCACGATACGCCATGAGTGCGCACTGTCACAATTGACTCGGTATTCCCTCCTACACAGGGACACATGCTTAATAAGTGCATCAGTATATAAGTTAACTACAGTAAAACCTCTCTAACCGACCACCTCTACAGATCGTCCACTCCCCTGTATCGATCGCTTTATTTGGGTCTTAAGCTATCAGTGTATCACCCATACAATACCATTGCAACAAAATGAAAAACTCCCTAAACCGACCACCTCCCTAAATAGACCATTTAAAGTTGGTGCCATAGTCGGTCGATTTAGAGGGGTTTTACTGTAAATAGAATACAATCTAGATAAGTGTTTTGGTTTCGAAAATGTCATCTAGTGATGCAGCTTTCATTCAATGATGCATCTTTCATTGAACGATGCAGTTTTCATTGAACGATGCAGCTTTCATTCAATGATGTAGCTTTCATTGAACGATGCAGTTTTCATTGAACGATGCAGCTTTCATTCAATGATGTAGCTTTCATTGAACGATGCAGTTTTCATTGAACGATGCAGCTTTCATCAATGATGTACTTTCATTGACATGCAGTTTTCATTGAACGATGCAGCTTTCTTCAATGATGTAGCTTTCATTGAACGATGCAGTTTTCATTGAACGATGCAGCTTTCATTCAATGATGTAGCTTTCATTGAACGATGCAGTTTTCATTGAACGATGCAGCTTTCATTCAATGATGTAGCTTTCATTGAACGATGCAGTTTTCATTGAACGATGCAGCTTTCATTCAATGATGTAGCTTTCATTGAACGATGCAGTTTTCATTGAACGATGCAGCTTTCATTCAATGATGTAGCTTTCATTGAACATCAGTTTCATTGAACGATGCAGCTTTCATTCAATGATGTAGCTTTCATTGAACGATGCAGTTTTCATTGAGTGATGCAGATTTCATTCAATATGTAGCTTTCATTGAACGCGTTTTCATTAGTACAAACTGAACGATGCAGTTTTCATTGAATGATGCAGCTTTCATTCAATGATGTAGCTTTCATTGAACGATGCAGTTTTCATTGAACGATGCAGCTTTCATTCAATGATGTACCTTTCATTGAACGATGCAGTTTTCATTGAGCGATGCAGATTTCATTCAATGATGTAGCTTTCATTGAACGATGCAGTTTTCATTGAGCGATGCAGCTTTCATTCAATGATGTAGCTTTCATTGAACGATGCAGTTTTCATTGAGCGATGCAGCTTTCATTCCATAATGTATCTTTCATTGAACGATGCAGTTTTCATTGAACGATGCAGCTTTCATTCAATGATGTACCTTTCATTGAACGATGCAGTTTTCATTGAGCGATGCAGCTTTCATTCCATAATGTATCTTTCATTGAACGATGCAGTTTTCATTGAGTGATGCAGCTTTCATTCAATGATGTAGCTTTCATTGAACGATGCAGTTTTCATTGAGCGATGCAGCTTTCATTCCATAATGTATCTTTCATTGAACGATGCCGTTTTCATTCAACAATACAGCTTTCATTCAATGATGTAGCTTACATTCAACGATGTACCTTACATTCAATGATGTACCTTAATCCAACAATGCTGCTTTCATTTGAATATGCAGCTTCCTTTCAATGATGTAGCTTTCATTCAACAAAACAGCTTTTGTTCAACGATGCAGCTTTCATTAAACGATGTAGCTTACATTCAATGATACAGCTTACATTGAATAATGCAAGTTTTATTCAGCGATACAGCTTTCATTCAATGATGCAGCTTTCATTCAACGATGTAGCTTACATTTAACAATGCAGCTTCCATTCAACGATGTAGCTTACATTCAACGATGTACCTTACATTCAACGATATACCTTACATTCAATAAAGCTGCTTTCATTCAAATATGCAGCTTTCATTCACCGATGCAGCTTTCATTCAACGACACAGCTTTCATCCAACTATGCAGCTCTAATTTAATTTAATTGTAATCATTTAATGAGGTTTGTTTTACCCTATATATGTGATCTATTCATATGCAGCTAGCTTTTCACTTTACACTCCATACTAGATGTACATATATATATATATTTTTTACCTCGGTATACAGCCTCAGGCTAGCCTCAGGCTAGGGAGAAGGAAGCACGTGAGGTACCAGCAATTAGCATATACAACTCACGACTGGATTACGTGTCGTTGGGTTGCTCCGGCAAATTTAGTCTACATACAAGCTAATACGCAGTAAGTATCATAAAAACTGTGGTTAGCTTAATTATGATGCATTAGAGCATCATTATGGAAAGTTTAGACTTTCTTTGGTCCATTTTGGACGAGTTATTTGGTTATAAAAAACCAAGGATAGAATTCCTTCTCGAAGGAACGAAACCGATCATTAGCGGTTCTGTCAACACCCGAGTCACCGTGTGATTATGGGTAGAGATGTGGGCTCTGCCTCATCTCCTGTGGAAATTCTCTCGTACTCTAATAGAGAGTAATGTTGGAGATGCTCCTGGGTTTCTTTTATAGACTCCCCACAAACTTTTTCAGGCGTTTCTCCGAGTTTCGTAGCATTTTCTCCAACTTGTTGACGTAGTAGTCACAGGTGGGAGAAGTGTGCGGAACAGAGGGATGGGCGGGCCGATACACTGGTCCCGACCCCGCGTAAGGTTTGGGCTTGACCCACAACCCACGCACAAATTTAGCTTATTACGCCTGTGTTATAACGGTATAAACACGTTCTCTAACACCACTAGATGTCCAAATGAGTTTGAAACAACCATATTGTGACATATATATATACCGGGACTGACCAAAAATCTTTGTTTCAGTTCCCGATGGCCATGAAGCGGAGTAAGCGCGGTGCAGCAGCAGCCGAGGGGCGTGTTCCGAGTGGATTGGACGAGGAGTACGACTCCTCACCCGTGTTGTCGGCAGTGCCTTCGACACAGCCCGGGCCGCATATTCTCTCCGAGGCGGACGAGGACATAGTGCCTGACGGCGCCGCGGCTCAAAATTGGGAGACTCGGTTTGCGGCGATGGAGAGTCATATTATGTCTCTCAAACCACCGGTGTCTCGTAAACGGCGAATGCCGAGTGTCCAAGATGAGTCTTCATTTGAGGATTTCTCGGAGACAGACTCAGCGATGGAGCTTAAGGCTCCTCCTCCTTCTCCTAAACGGAGGAAGAAGAAGAAACATATCATTTCTTCTGGTGATGATTTCACCAAGGAACGGGGGAAGACTGGACTTCGCAAAAAGCGGAAGACCAAGTCCAAGAAGAAGAAGAAGAAGAGGAAAGATTCTTCTTCTTCCGATTCTTCCACAGATTCCACTTCCACGGAATCAGACTCAGACACACAATATGAAGGTGTCTATGCTGCCATTGGTGGCAAAGTGGCTAAGAAAGTGGAGAAGCCAAAGGCTAAGCGTGTGAAAACCACTACGCTTATGCGCGAGAACATTAATGGCCATTTCCGCACGTTTAAACCGGCGGAGATTATTTCCAAGTTAGGAGATGAGTTAACAGGCATTAAAGGTGTTCCCAACTCCATCATTAAGGAGATGGATCGAGATGTCAATATGACGGATGACCGTAAGAGATTTGAGGGTGTGTTGCACACAGTGCATAAGGCGGTGCTTGGTACCCTAACAGCTATTGCTCCTGTGGCAAATAGAATGCAAAGAGAAAATAAGTTCTCGTCTTTGGCTAAGACGATGGACAAAGGAATTGCATTGTTGGCGGCGGCAGGTAATTACCTGTCGTATCGAAGATATGAAAATGTCTTCAAGTCGGTTTGCACAGATGCTGGCAAAGAAGTGGCTCGCTCAAAGAAGATTACGGATAATGATGGGAAAGAGTTTACGCTCTTTCTCGCTCCAGAGCCGATTAAAGGGAAACCTTTAGATAACACGAAAATGTTTGGCGGTCAACTACAATACCTCTATAAAGAGGTAGAAACTGCAGCCAAGAGTGGCAAAAACATGGATGGTAAGAAGAAACAGGAAACTCCTCGTTTCAAAAGGTCACGAGGGGATTTTCGTCCACGGCGGTTCACCAGGGGAACCAGACCGGGCTAAAACTTCGGTCAAGCTTTTCGGGGCCGGGGCGCTCGCTCAGGCTGGACCGACAACACCGCACGGCCACTAGGCCGAGGCGTCAACTCGCCGAGACCCTTCCCCAGGGGCGGGTCCAAGTAGAGGTTGAAACACAGACGTTACAAGTCCTTGCAGCCTCTAAAACCACACAAACTGTAAGCAACTTTGTGGCTGGTAAAGGGGTGGTGGCGCCACCAGTCATAGGGGTGGACCACCCATAGAGTAGTACACAGCATAGCAGTGGTTAATTAATAGTGGTAAATAAAGGAACGTCCCTTGTATGCCTTTATACTTGCATAATCCTTATACATCACATAAGCATTCCAACCACTTGTAAATTTAGTTGATGGTAAATTTACTGATGGCGATTCACCTCTGCATGGCTAAGATATATACAAATGTGTGAAATCGGTTAATCTATAGTATTCAACTAATCACAAGGCAGAATAGAGAGGCGACCAAAGACGGAGGTACACTCGGGCCTTGATGAGTGACTAATGTGCCCCATGTCCCCGTGGGCACCCTCTCGCATTCTTTTCTGATAGCCGGGAACAATTTGTCATCGCAGATAGATCGGATATCTGGCGGAAATTAGCCCAGATTTCTGCGCTTAATTGTCAATGGAGTCCATTGGTTGAGGAATTCTTCAGAATATATATGTAAGCAATCATCCCTCCAAATCCAACCCACCTTGATATGAACTTAGATGTCCCTAAGACGAAGAGCCCCAAGAAACAAACCTCTTTCCAAATACAAAAGAAGGTGTTGACGCATTAGTTTTTAATTAGTTATTAATTAGCAAGTAGGCTTAGTTTGAATTATTCCATCTCCTGCCTTCTCTCTCTCTCTTTCTCTCGATATATATATACATATATATATATGTATATATATATATATTATATATATATATATATATATATATTACCATAAATTATTCTTGATTAATCACATACTGTACTTACTGGTGGTGCCACCACCGGGACAAAACCTCACTAACCACTTCCAGCGTCCCTAGTTAGTCGCCGGGAAATAATCTCAAGTCTAGAATTACATACATAATTCTACATTTAATATTATATATATCGAGTCCGGTGGGGAAAATAGAAAGATCACCACAAAGGAACATATCATATTTGATTTCTAATGGTAAGCTCGTCGTATATGATAATCGAAAGATTTGCACGACATGACACTAAAAATTTAGCGTTAACACAAATTAAAGGGAATTTTGAGCGAAAGATGTTTATTTCGCAAGAAGGGCTACAGGATATTGCATGGTTGATGCAACACATAGCAAGTTCACCAAATCCAATCCGCATGGCGGAACCTAATACGGTGATTACTACTGATGCTTCTTTAGAAGGTTGGGGAGCTCATCGAGATGGGGTCACAACAGGAGGTAGATGGCTTGATGATGAAAAATCAGACCATATTAATGTGCTAGAATTGCATGCTATTTATCTGGGCTTATGTAGTTTAGTAAAGATACATAAATCACAAGTTAGAATACTAACTGATAATACTACTGCCATGGCATATATTCGTAACATGGGTGGAACCAATCAAAGCCTTGCAATCAGTGTCTAAACTGATTTGGATCTAAACTGATTTTGGAACTGGGCACAGGCAGGCCCAACAAGTCTGCTGACTGTAGCGCATATTCCAGGGTCACAAAATACACTTGCAGACCATAAAAGTAGAAATTTCCATGACCATTTAGAATGGTCTCTCTCTACACCTTTGTTTAACTTCTTCTGTGAAAAATGGGGTACACCTAAAGTTGACTTGTTTGGATCACGAAATAATAACAAATTACCTTGTTATGTTTCTTGGAATCCTGAACCGGAGGCTTGGAAAGTAGATGCATTTGCTATTATCTGGGAAAATAATTATTTTTATATTTTCCCACCGTTTAGCATTATCAGCCGAGTTGTCAGGAAAATCGGTTTGGAAAGGACAAATGCTATACTGGTGGTGCCCGATTGGGACACGCAACCTTGGCTGCCAGCAGTTTCACAACTGGCAAAAGAACATATACGATTCCCAAGAAAACTCGGGAATCTGACACACCACGGACCGCTAGTGGTTCACGGCGACGTGTCAACGATGCCCCTATTGGCATTCCTTTTCTAAGGAAACAGCTGCAGCAATTTGGATTGGACAAAATTACTGAGAATAGGATAGTATCTGATGCCTAGAGGCCAGGAACTGTCAAAATGTACACATCCTATTTAAAGAAATGGGGTGTACATTGTTTGTTAATGAAAGTCAAGCCAACAAATCCAACAATTTCACAAGTAGCTCGTTTTCTTCGTTCTCTAGAGGATGAAGGACTATGCTTTGGGTCGATCAATGCGGCAAGATGTGCGTTATCAATCATATTACCTAGAATTGATGGCAAAACAGTTGGAAAACATTATGTTCTTTGTTATCTACTTCGTTCAATTTATCAAAGGAATCCTCCAAAACCAAAGTATAGTCGGTTTTGGGATGTGTCTATAGTATTTAAGTTGTTTCAGGCTTGGCCTCACAACTCGTGGTTAGATATAAAACAATTAGGTTTTAAGGTTGCGGTCCTGTTATTGTTAATAACTGGACACAGAGGACAGACGATTGTTGCTTTATCCTTAACTGGATTAGAAATAGACAAGAAACAAGCTACGTTTGATTTAGCACAATTGCTCAAATCGAACACGTTAGGTGACCCTTTATTTACGGTTCACTTAGACTGCTTTCCGAATGATCGGAAATTATGTGTTGTGTCAGCCATACGGGCTTATATATCTAAGACAAAGGATTTACGTGCATCACAACAACTATTAGTGAGCTTTATTAAGCCACATAAGGCAATTTCACGAGACACCCTTGCCAGATGGACAATTACGGTGTTGAAATTGGCTGGAGTGGATACGGGCAAATACTCTTCCCACTCAACTAGAGGTGCCATGGTCTCCAAGGCATGGTTGCTAGGTATTTCTGTCAAAAGAATACTAGCACATGCAGGCTGGAAGACGGCTAAGTCGTTTGCAAAACATTACAACAAGCGACTAGAAAAGCCTACCGGCATTGCAAAGCGCCTGCTCGCCAACTAACAAGAATAGGTGAGAACAAAAACGTTGAATATTATATAAGAATGGATGATATTAAGGATAAAAATGAATTATGTAGAGGTCTCCCTAGCCTGAGGCTAGCCTGAGGCTGTATACCGAGGTAAAATAGTATAGTTATATGAATCTTACCTGGGTATAGATGATGGATAACTGTTGTTTTCCCGAGGTAGAAGCCTCGGGTAGACGTGGGCTAGGGCCCGCCCACCACACCCTACCACGTCTATCCC